>JYFJ02003857.1:0-36862 GCA_000934665.2 Catajapyx aquilonaris
CTTGTGCACAAAAGTAACGAAGTTACCGGGAAAAGTACTCAAAAAGTAACTAGTTACTAGTAACGCGTTATTTCTACTCAGTTACTACCCAACTCTGAATACACATGGGATGAGGGGATGCACAGCGGAATGGTGCTGTGCAAAGCTCCTTTCTGCGAGATGCTGTCTAGCCAATAGCAAGGTTGTCATTGCAGCTGGGAGGAGGAAACATTTCCAGCTGAAAAAGAGCCAGGGCAAGCTCGTCACTCTTGAAAACATTGTTGGCAACTCTAAAAGCAAACTTTTCATGGCTCCTTTCCCGCTGACGATGTTTCCTGGAGGTAAGTGCTACTAGACCAAAGCCACACCTGGAGGGCATCTCTTCCAATAAATAAACAAACCCAAACTGACAACCAGTTAGTTACCCTCATCTTTTTGCTTGGTAGACTAGAGTGTGCCATGTTCAACTCAGGCAGGAGGCTTCTCAACAGCACCACAACAAAAGCAACTTGACCACATTTGTCACATGCCTTTCGTGTCAAGCACGACAATATGACCTGTCCAGAGCACACAAATCCAAGCCTCTTTAGGGGGGTGGAATACAGACCATTTCATTCCATTTGTCTAGATTTGAACTTCAGTCTCCGGTGCAAGGAGTCAAGGATGTAGGATAGGGGTAGGGATTTTCGGGGAGGGAACATAAGTGCAATGTCGTTAAATGGGTCATGTGCTATTCCCCAGGAGGTTAGGTTGCCAGACGCCTCCAAGGTGCAGGTCAGAGACCCTCCCGATGCAGGTGAAAGGAAAGTTCCCCAGGCGGGGATCGAACCTGGGGCCTTTCACTCAGCAAGCCGAGACGTTACCATCTCGGCCACCTACACCTCCCCTCATGCTTAATTGAAAGAGACCTAATGTGTGTGGTGCAACTCACATCTGATCCTCCGTTAAGGCACTCCACGACGTCTCCATTGTCTTGTAATGGACGACCCCAACTCCCTTGGTTTGCTTCCACCTTGGAAGGCTTGGCCGCCTTCAGGGGTGGGGCGTGTCTTGAACAGCCCTGGGATGGCCGGATGACAACCAAAGCACTTATTAACAGGAAGGAAGGGAGCAAGATTGAAAGGAGAAGGGTAGAAGGAGGGTCCATTGCTTCTGGTAGGTGGTAGTTAAGAACAGCTGCAGTAATAAGCCTTGCGGGTGGGGATAATGCGAAATGCAAACTCCTTCTCGCAGCACCCGCTGCAGCACGCAGATGAATCCTCACACTGTAAATAATGTGGCCAATTACTGAAAGGCACCTTCCTTAGATTTAAAATATGCCATTAGGCTACAACTGTCCTACCAAGACTCCACTTCAAGTTCAGGGAACACAGGAGTTATTTATGGATTTCAGTGGCCAGGTTTATAGAGAGAAGCAACCCATTGGAAACAAATGACTCCCACGATTGCCACACAAACTGTTGCTGCTCTCTAAACTGGTTGCTGGATGGGTTACAATGCATAACTTCTCTCCCTACCCCCTTCGTTATCAGATAATAATTTGGGCATTGCACCACCATGCAGACATTCACCTGCCTGTGACAAATTAGTATTGCTAATATTCAATCTAATTATTTTCACTGTGTAACAGAAACTGGCCACAGTAGATGACTGCATATGTGGTGCTTCTGACCACAACAAGAACGACAACAATCGAATTAATCATGGCACAAGATTCGAAATACTTGTCACTGACTGTAAAGGCCATTTCACAAAAAAAATGTCGCGCGGCAAACGGCGCGACGCGCGGCAAATTTTTTATTTATATTTATTGTTGCCAATTGTTGGCAATAATAAATATAAATAAAAAATTTGCCGCAAGTCGCGCCGTTTGCAGCGCGACATTTTTTTGTGAAATGGCCTTAACTCACCCCAATTTACAGCATGTATTCTGGATCACTTTATGCAGAGTAGAAACTTTCATTACCTTATGACAGGAGTCCGTATTTTTAGGCACGAAGAAGCCCCGCAATAGGTACAGGAAATACCCTCAAATACGCACAAAAATTTACTTTTTTGGGCATGTGGAGGATAATGTTACAGAAAATAAGAAAGCCAGAATAATTTTATAGGCCTAAAGTATAAATATATATGCTCGCAAACCAGAGGAAAGACCGAATAACAACAATAAAGTGACAGAAAATCACAAAACTTGGGCAAAAGACACGAAGTGTAAGCAAGTATCACTTGCTCTGGACTCTTACCGCTTATAGCCAGTTTCCACTTGCACCAGACTTGCACAATATGTTGCCAAATATTTTTCAAATCAGAGGAAAATTTAGAAAAATATTTGGCATATGTGTCACGGAAACATTCTGAACGATTTTGGTCCTTTCAGGAGCACAAAATGATACTCCTCAAAAAACCAAACATACCTCTGAAGAAATAGGCACGGAATAGGCCCAAAATGTCATGAAAACACTGCAAAAAGTTCAAAAACTATCCCAAAAAAGGCCAAATAGGCATGAAAAGTCGCAAAATGGCAGAATAGGCAAAATAGTTCCCAAAACCACGAAATAGGCCATTTTAGGCACTATAAAACCTACATTTTCCACACCCTGCAATATATTATTACCCTCTGATTGGCATAAGTCCGAACCTTTTCGGGTACACAAACGCCTGAGGAGGTGAGCCGCAGAAAAATTAGTCCCCGGTATCGCTGGCTTTCTCGAAGAAACAGTGTTGTACATGTAATTCGAATGGCTAATTATCATGGGCAGCCCATGCGGTAGTTGCAGAGCTACACAAACTGAAAATTTCGATGTGAGGAGCGGTATGGTCCGGCTACGTTCGGGCGTATGGATATTCAAAAGGGTTCGGACTTATGGGAATCAGAGAGCAGGAAACGGATAGATCTCCTCACAAAACGATCCCACCTGTTAACCAATTGAGCCCCAGCTATACCGCCATCGCCTAGATTTCGTTTCTGTTAAACTTACATGTACTCTGAAGATAAAAAATAAGATATTTTACCAATAATAACAGCTATACTTACACATTCATGCTCTATGCCATGCGTGTGTTTGGAACCAGTTTCATCATCTACAAGTCCCTAAATTAATTTCCAAAAGGATCGCCATAGAGTATAGCTATACTGCGAGCGCCTAGTTTTTGGCTTGCACGTACTCTGAAGATAGTTATAACATATTTTACAAATAAGCTATACAAATACTAAATTAATTTCCAAAAAGATCGCTGTAAACTCCATCGCCTAGATTTTCGCTGGCTCTTACTCTGAAGATACGGACAAGATATTTTACAAAATAATAACGGCTATACTTACATTTTCCTTGAAAATGCTATGAATGTATTTGGAATAATTTTCCTCTTCTAGAAGTTCCTAAATTAATTTCTAAAAAGATCGCTGGCCTCTCAGGCGGAAGCATTTGGTGTCCTAGGATGGTTTCAGGTTCTGATCAAGCCAGAGGTTGAGAGGCAATGTCGGGCCAACCTCCTTAAACACTAATTTAATTGTAAAAAAACTCGAAATTCGAGAATTGCCGGCCAACTGTTAGGCTGATTTAATTATGAAATACATTAAAATATACGGAATATTGACCTTGAGTACCTTGCCAGACGAAGTTGGTGAAATCGTCGTACTTCGAGAGAAATAAATTAATTTGGGAGATTTCCGAAGTAACAGGAAAGCCGCAGATAAGAACTAATTTACTTCTCGCAAAGTACGATTTCAGCAAATTCGTCTGGCACCATTCTCAATATTGTTATTCCGTGTATTTTAACATACTTCATAATTAAATCAGCCAAGTAGTTGCCCGGAAGTACTCGAATTTCGAGTTTTACAGCATTATTTTTGGAAATTAATTTTGAGACTTCTAGGCAAGGAAAATTGTTCCAGGCGCATTCACAGTGATTTCCCTGATCGGGTAAGTATAGCTGTTATTATTTTGTAAAATATATTGTCCTTATCTTCAGAGTACTCGTAAGAGGAAAACTAGGCGCCGGCGGGTATAGCTGGGGCGCAAGGGGTTGAAGAACTAAATAGGCATTTGCCTAAAAATCTGGACTCTACTTATGACTTCCAAGCACTAAGCAAGTTTGGAAATTGTTCAAGTTGCAAGCTGATGCTGGCCTACCTACACTTACGTTAAATTTCCGCTGCCACCTTGTTGAAATGAGTGATGCTTATTGACTTTAGTGAGCGACTGGTCTTTTACGTACTTCTATTATCGCAATTGCAGGGAACACTTTTGTCCAGCTTTTTCCTATTCTTCTCCACTGTGCAGTGGAAGTGACTAAATCACTGACATCCTGCACAGTGTGCGTACCATACTCAACACCCTCCAAGGCACCTATATACATACGTAAGTCCCGTCTGGAATGCAGCCAGGCGTGAAAGTCTTGGTTTCTGCCGACTGGCACAGCTGCAGGCAGGCGCATGAGACCAGCGCAAAGAGGACAATGGCCCCAAGTCGCATCATCTGTGGAGTCAAGAGACCTTCTGTGAATAGAGTTGGGTGGCCCCTTCCGCACTCACTCACACTGTTGACTCTTAGAGCTCGTGTTTCCACGGAGTCAAGATGTACTTATCAGTTCCATTGTCTAGAGAATTTCTCCACAGTGGAGGGAGCTAACGTCTGCTGATGCGAGCAGAAAGGAATGTGGCAATGTCACCGGCACCATTCCCTGGCCCTCAGTAACAATGCCAGCGATATCACACGTCCATACAGCTATCAAAATAATGTGAAGCCAGAAAGGCTCGTTAGCAAGGCAAAAGAATTCCTAATGGAAATATCTTCCAGTACAGCATGCAAAGTATAAATACACTAGATATGACGCAGGTTTGGGTAAATGCTTCGTATGGTTGGCATGTAAATGCCAAAATGTGCATGTTTCGCTAGGGAAAAGGCTAAGGCTGTGTTGCTGGCTCTCAATTCAGGTGGTGGCAGAGTGGCACTTTAGTGGGGGGAAATCCAACATTTAAGACAAGCTGAAACTTATCTCATTTGCCGGTCACACATCTGCAGCAGCCATTATCGGCTGACTACCAGTACAAAGTCAAGGTGATTCAGAACATGACTGAAAGGAGGGGGAAAGCATTGGGCCCACCCTTACAAGTGAGTAAAATTCCTGCCATGTACTTTTCCACCCTGAAAACATCTTTTCACCACCTCACAGGCTCAGATCATGATGCACTTTGCATTTTTGCAAGTGCAGTATTACATGCAGATTTACAACACTTTTGTGTCCATGCTTCAATAACTAATTTTGCATTCGGTTTCAATGCAAAATTGTCTTCAACTTATTGAGCAACATAGTACCGTGAAACCTGTGTATTACGGAATCGCACGAGACCCTAAAAATTTTCCGTAATGGATAGGTTTCCGCTATATTCGGATCAAGGATATTTCTGATATCTCTTTGCCAGTGAGGAGAGGAAAATGGGGAGAGCAAAAATAAGCACCTTACCTCAATATGGTGCAAAATCAGTCCATACAGTAGCATTTTTGCAGAATAGTCTGTTTTGCCTGGCTCACAGCACATCTAAAAAGGGGGGGCAGTTGCGCTGCAGTTGAAAATGTCCTCTTTGGAATACCCTGGCAAACCGCTTCCCACCTTCTCCTTCCAATTTTCCGCTTTTTCGACATTAACGACACTTGCATCACCACACACTGTTTTCCATGAAATTCTGTGCCTGTCGTGTAAACTTTCCAGCCACCCATTTGAAGCGCTAAATTTTCCTGCACCAAGTTCTTGCAATTATTTTTGCCTGCTCCATTGGACCATTGGCCCGGCCACTGGAAAAATGTTCAGCCTGTGTCAACCCTTCCTCCTCCCCGACATTTTAAAACTGGACTGAACCGTGAACTACACTTGAAGGCAGGGCACCTAAATCACATGACTCACATCTTGGCCCCCTCACAAGCCATCTCTCTGTTTTCCAACCAAAAATAGTCCCCCCTATCCTCAATATCTTCAAGGCCATGGGCTGAGAGCAATTCCAGCAATTATGAGAGACAGTATCTGTATGGTGTCAGATGGTCCAAGAAGGGTTACTCAGAAGCCTGCTGGGAGGGCCCAGAGCAGTGGAGAGGGATCCTGACTCTAGTTCCTATTTTTGTGACTAGCAAGAGATAATGTGAACCTTTTAATATTCGTCATGAACAGATTTTCTCTGAAGGAAGACAAAAATCCCTTCCACTTCCGCGTTGGGCAAGTTCTGTAATATCCGTCAAAAAATACATTACATGCTCTATGGATTCGCCCGTTCCCAGAAAAATTTCCGCAATGAATGGGTTTACCAGTTTTCCAGGGTCCGTAATGGGTAGGTTTCCCTGTACTTCCATTCCAGTATCCTGGCCAAGGCACTTGCATTGACAGGAGTTCACAGAAAAAGGCAGTTCACACTTCTTCATTTGTCATCATTTGTAGCTGTCCCAGATCATTATTAGAGGTCAAAACTGTACAGGATGAAGCTTGCCTCTTCCTGGGCTAAACATGAGGCACATTTCCCATCACTCAAGCTCATTAGTACGTAGCAGAGCTGGATAGAGATCACTTGTTGTTCCATCAGTGGGGACTAGATTACAAAACCAGTGCCTGTCGCTTTGGTCGCTTGCCCACCTCAAAAATTCCCTGGCTCCCTCATCCCTATCACCATTGTGATCTCAGCATCAAGCACCAGCTCTGGCTGCACTCATCTGTGACCTAATCATTCAAAACATTTATTAGCTCTGGCAACATAGTTATATTCCCATGCTATTTGATCC
The DNA here is from genome assembly GCA_000934665.2 of Catajapyx aquilonaris. NCBI lineage: Eukaryota > Metazoa > Arthropoda > Diplura > Dicellurata > Japygidae > Catajapyx > Catajapyx aquilonaris. The sequence continues at coordinate 6,747 of JYFJ02003857.1, forward strand.
TTAGGTCTCGTGAAGAAGAGGGCTGGAAAGGACCTCCCTTCTATGCAGTAATTAAATAAATAAATAAATATATGTATATATGTATATGTTACAGGATAATATGCACCTCTATACTGCATAGATTATTTTATTCACATCATTTTCCTTACGACCAACCCCAAGTAGTTTGAGGTTGGGTAACTGACCTTGATTGGTTTGAGAACCATTACAATGTCCACCACGTCCCTCCTTCCCCTTCCCAACCACAAAGTATGATCAGCTGCAAATCCATACAATAACATCATCATCATGTTTAAATGACACATGCTGATTCCACAACTTAATCGTGGGCCAGGAAGATGGGTATTTAAAATCTTGTAAAATTTTCTGCGTGATGGGTACCTTTACACTAGAGAGTGACCATTAACAGTGTTCCTTCAAAGTACTTTTTTTTCCACTTTCTGGAATCCTAATGGACATTGCTTTCTACAAAAAAAAAAAAATCGCCATCTGACATGAGTTGTATTAGGACAAAAACCCCACTAGAACTTGGTCCTGTTGAGTTACAACCCTTGAAGGAACACTTTATTTTTGTGGCAACCTGGCAGTGAATCTTCCAAGTCTAGATCTTAATATTATAAAAGCTTAGCTCAGACTCCAATACCCTGACAGAAAAGTAAAAAGGTATGAAAAGTAAGAACAGCATACAGACACACTCTCACACACACTGTCCTGGGAGACATCCACACGCAAGAGAGTCACACCCAGTGCCTTCCTGTCCTTCATCCCCAGACTTGACCAGTATGAGCACAGACATGGCTCATCAAGTCCTTCATGACCACTGTGCTCTCTGCATTTCAATCTGTCCCTCAAGAGTCCTCCCCAGATATATGACGAGAAGTTGTGCCAGGGCTACTCCAAGGGCAGCCCCTGCCACCACGTACAAGTTCCTCTCTGCCCAGCCCATGATGGCTGAGACGCATCCTGTGGTCCAGACCCTCCTGGCAATCTCCGTCAGCGGCTTGTCCTGGACACCATAACCACACATGATGTTGACCAAAGAGGAGGAGTGCAGGGTGGAGTTGATGCAACAGGAGAATGGAACCCCACACCGCTCCACTGAGGGGTTGGCTGATGGGTCCTCAGTGCAGTTGAAGTACTCATTGTCTGACCAATCCAGGTAACCCTTTGAGCTCAGACCGCAGCACTGGAACTGTGGACAGGATCAGTAACAATCAAGGTCTGCATAAGGAAGCAAGTGGCTGGAGGGAGGTAGGGATATTAAGGGACATTGTTGAAACAAGTCAACAAGACTAACATAAAAAATCCCACGTCTAAACCGGGCCGAGTTTTCAAAATGAGGCCTTTACACGTTCAGCGAGTAAAAATGTTGTTTGCCTACTGTGCAGTCAATCCACATTTCATTCTTGGTAATGGAAGAGGTTATGGCTCACCCGCAGGCCTGCTGCCCAAAAATGAGAGCCCAGTCGGGTAGAGCTGCGTGATTCCATGCCCACTGAGCCAAAATTGAATTCCTTGGTAGCTCAACCCTCTAGAATTTTACCATAAAATCAATCACGGCTGTGAGGAGCGCTCCACCCTGAGGTTAGATCAAGACCCAACCTAACTGTGGTGTAAGCGATATCAACTTTCTGCGTTGCATTGCTATCCTACAGATGTGTTGCCTTCTTATGTGCCATGCAATACACACAGGGCTTATTGCATTCAACATTTCTGTCATTAACTTTGCTGCAAAATGAAAGTGGAAGATCAGTCAATTTCTTGGTCAATGAGACTGCACTGAAGGTGAGAAAGTAATCTTCATCTTTTGCTCTCATCCAAGCCTCTCTAAGTACCACTTGAAATAATACTCTACTATCTGTTTATTTAACATCAAGCCCCTGTGTTTGACACGAAACTGCCAGGCAAATGATCCACAAAAGAATTACGTTATATATTGTCCGAAAGTTTGTTTAACCCTTCCATTACCGCCAGAAGGAATTTTTCGCGGGTGGGGTTTAATTATATTTACAACCCTGGCCTTGTCATCGGCCACATGTCGATGAGCCAGCAGTCTTTTTTTCCTCATGGCCAGCTTCACCAAAGCCAACCTTTGACCCAGTGCTGGCTGTTGACAAGTGGCCAGAGAGCAACATCTATTGCATAGTGCAAATCTTTCTCTATCTAATGATATATTTGAAACTTGTAAATCGCCATGTGTGTAATCATAATTAAGTATATTGCACACCTCTGCTATCTTGGCCGTTTCTCATCCTAATTACTTCTCGAATGTATCGACGGCAAGCCAAGAATGTGTGATAAAATTACACAGTGCTCTATTACACTATAAATTTTAAAAGTACAGGTTTAGTTAAGTTTAACCCTTTGTCTCCCGCGCGACTTTGAACTTTTGGGTGGGGGTTTAAAAAGAGCGCCCTAGGTGAAAATAACTGGATCTGGGTACATTGGTTTCACTCTCGATTCATGCACAAGTAGTGGGGGCTGAACATTGTGAGACATACCAACCTACGCTGCACATCGAGAGAGGGCAGCAACCGGCTCATAAACTATGGATGCGCAAGATGGTGGCGTTGTCCTACTACGTCATCTACGCGGTTTTTTAAAGGCAGCTTATACCCATCTAAAAAATCCCAAAAATTCTATATGGTTGCCCAGTCTCTCTGATGAATTACGAAAACATTCGTGTCCGTTAAAAATTTCAAAGGTCTGGTTAGGTGGTTATCGCGCTCGCCTCTAAACCCAAAGTTGTGGGTTCAAACCCGGCCAAGGTCGGTGACTTTCTCTGGGTGGTAGAAAAGTGAGAGTGCGCCTTCCTTCGGAGGGGAAATAAATCCGTCGGTCCCATGTGCTTGTGACATTGCGCGAGTGCACGTTAAAGATACCCAGAGTGGCAAAATTTCCAGGAGGACGACCACCGCCTGGCGTCTGCGTTTAGCCTTAGCAGCAGAAATAGGCCGATGTTAAGCCCCACTGATAACAGTATGTGTTTGTTTCAGGTTGTTTACAATGAATGAAACCTTTGGCCTATGATGTCGTGCCATTAAAAATATCACGGGAGTGGTGTAAATACGCATTAACATAGAAACTGTGAACATTTCCTAAGGCTATGGTGAAAGAAATTTCTGTCGGGATTATACTAGTAAATTTTTAAAAAAATTATTTTGTTTCGTTGTATTACAATCAAATAGGGCGCGGGAGACAAAGGGTAAATAGACAAGTACCTAAGCCCACTTTCTGGAGGGAGTAGACGGCGATCCTCCAGCTATCTGTAGTGGGGTAGGAGGGCCAAGAAGCCGCAGGATTGCCTTCTACTCCCGCCAGAAAGTGTGCTGAATACTTGTCTATTAAACCTACTAAACCTGTACTTTTAAAATGTATAGTGTAATAGAGCACTGTGTAATTTTATCACACACTCTTCTGGCTTGCCGTCGATACATTCGCAAAGTAATTAGGATGAGAAACGGCCAAGATAGCAGAGGTGTGCGATATACTTAATTATGATTACACAAATGGCAATTTACAAGTTTCAAATACAGGGTGATCCAACTCTATGGCACCAACAGTCATTGGAAAAATCAGCAAGCTGCTTGTTTATAAGCAGGTAGTTGCTAAGAGATCAATAAGAGATACTTTCTGGAGAATCAGGAACAGCACCTGCTGATATTAGGTCTAATGCCCATGTAACAATATTAATGAGGGAAAAAAGGGTCATCCGTGGGAAACAGGCCTGTTCTGGTGTTTGCTGGAGGGTTTCACATGAGGTCACTAGCTGCCAAACCACAGGCCTAATCCGTCGGAACTGGACAGACCCGGGTGTGTCAATAAATAGGCCTTTCTGGTCTGTTCATTGTTGGCCGCAGTTGGCGCAACTGAGACAGGTCAACAGGTCAAGTTGTTTAGTTACCAGTAAATAAATAGTTCTTGTAGAGTCAGGACCAGGACATGCCTTACTCAGGGGGCCTGTTTGAGGGCCGCCCAATGGCTTCTAGGGTTATTCTAACAGTACAGTCTGCATTGGGCATTCTCTCATTAATTGGTACGTACATGTATGGGCATTGGACCTAATATCAGCAGGTGCTAAGACTGGTAACTAAACAACGCTGCCTGTTGACCTGTCTCAGTTGCGCCAACTGCGGCCAACAATGAACAGACCAGAAGGCCTATTATTTTATTGACACACCCGAGTCTGTCCAGTTCCGACGGATTAGGCCTCTGGTTTGGCAGCTATAGTGACCTCATGTGAAACCCTCCAGTGAACACCAGAACAGGCCTGTTTCCCACTGCTGACCCTTTTTTCCCTCATTAATATTGTTACATGGGCATTAGACCTAATAAAGGCAACGGATTTCTTAGAGTGAACAGACACGCCCCCCCGGGCGAACCAATGGGGTCGCCTGTATGACCGTGCGTCACAGTGAGGTTGCCAGGTGAAATATAATAAATGTAATTGACGGTGTATTTTAAAAAGGAATTCGACCGATATCAATTATTTGGTTCTGAAATAATTTATGAACACTAAAGCATTATTTAGAATAGCGTTATTAGTTACTGACGCGAAAAATTAAAATCAGCAACCTTGCCACATGGGGACTACTTTCAAGGCGAGAGACAAAAGAGCATCGGGATCCGTGCCCGCGTAATTTCGAAGCATTGTTCGAATCCAAGGCAAACGGTGTTCGAATCTCTTCATTTCACTTCTTTTCGGCGCGCATAAGCACCATCGGAGTAAGGTGTCCGGCTGTGGCGGAGGGATACATGTTGTTATGGTGCCAAAGTGGTGGGGGGGAGAAGTTGGGGAGGAGGGAGGAGGGAGGAGAGAAGTTTGTTTGGGGGCGGGGCCATGGGCCCAGCAGTTCACTCTAAGAAATCCATTGCCTTTATCAGCAGGTGCTATTCCCGATTCTCCAGAAAGAGCCAGAAAGCATCTCTTAGCAACGACCTGCTTATAAACAAGCAGCCTGCGCGATTTTTCCAATAACTACTGGTGCCATAGAGTTGGATCACCCTGTATATCATTAGAGAGACCAAGATTTGCAACATCCTGGGTTCACACGGGGATTTTTCCGAGAAGTGTCAGAAAAAAATTCGCCTTGCTGCGTAACGTCAACAACTAGTCAGAAAACGACACCTATCTTCCTTCTTCTTGCGATAAAAAATTACACCCTGATGAGAGGAAAACAACTTGCATACATATAACGTGAATTTAAACAAGCTTTCCAACAATATATAACTATTTTTTTTGGATCATTTGCCTGGCAGTTGTTTCGAGTCAAACACAGGGCTCTACATTAAATAAACATAGAGTAGGTCACTGTCAATTAATTAATATCATTATAATTATCAGTGGCACATGTCATTATAATAATAAATGCCATTCTGGTTTCATGACTTAAATGGTTAAAAAAGAATACAGTAAAATTGTCCATAAGGAATATAATGTCAATCCAATTTTAATTTTTTTAGGGTCATTAGGGCACGCGTAATCAAATGGGCAAAAACCCGTAAAAGGTCCCACACATATGGACAAACGACCATATATCTCGTTAACTACGAGTACAACGCACATGGATACTTTTGATGTACGACTGGGCTGCCCAGGACTGAGAGATTGCGATAATAAAATGTTCAAATATTTGAAATGGAAATAAAGGCGTTATATTAATAGTTCAATGTTGAAAAACGATATTACTGCCATTGGACTACCTCTTTTGTCCTTGAAAATTTTATGCCGCATTATGTGCTTCATTTACCATTTTTACGGATTTTTCTAGAGTGGGATCTCCATCAGTTTCAGCGTAACAAAACCAAATAAGTCGGTAGGCACTGAATTCCAGTTGAGATTTTTCCACGGCTTGCAGGGTCGGCATTAAGGTCCATCTGGAGTAATTCAGAGGTGGAGAAACCCATGAAGATCGTCACCTGCCTCTGTTCGGAACCGGATCTGGGATGATACAACGATCTAGGATTGCGACGCAAACGAATAAATTTGCGTTCGGAACACGGACTAGCGTTCGGTACTTCTGTATTTGGCTTGGTTTTTGTTAGCAGCATCGTGGGTTGCAGACACGTTGTGTGCACGCAAGGCTTATATTCCGATCCAGTAGTAGAAGTAGCCTTGGTGCACGATGCAGACAAGTCAATCGCGTGAGATAATGGCCGGAAAGGGGGTGAAGAAGGCAAAGAATACGGATCCAGGTGGGGGACGATAAATCCGAAGGCGCCGTAGGGGTGTTGGCCACATTCCGCACTCTCCTCACAAGCCGAATGTTGTGCAGGAGCCTGGCTAACCTGTCTTCTATTTCCCCCTGCGCCTACTATCCTGCCTGATGCTCTGCTAGACTATTCCATGTTGCTATGCCATAGATTGTCCTACCAGATTCCATTTCGAAGGCCCCTTTTAAAAATCGCGCCTCTCGGATGATGGAGCTCCAACCCCGTCTTTCTTAAAGTAAATTAATTTACTTCGTGAAGTTCCATGAAGATAGCCACTGCCCAAATCAGGATACGCATATTTGTCCTGCTCCGTAAATATGTATGCCAGGACTGCACTGCCTCACATACGGCTGGATTAGCGGAGCTGAGTCCAGCCGCCATTGCCTGTCCGGGGTTAGCACGATGCAAAAGAAAGGGGGCCCTTGCACTAACTAAGTTTTGCCTTAGTGGACCACTTTAGCAGGATCGCACTAGGCCCGCACTAGGCCTAAAGCGCGACTCTGCATGCCACTTTTCTTAGTGAACTGGGTCACGTGGTTTAAAGCACTGCACTAAACTCTTGTTGTTGACTCTGAATACGTCCCTATGAGTGGATTTTGTACTGTACACTTTGTTGAACTGCGTTGTAATTAATCCACATAATTAAAACGACGTTAGCATGACAACCGTGGCAACAATGCTTGATTGTTGCTGATTGTAGCTCAATAATTACAACCCCATCTTTGCACTGCCTGTTTCCAACATTCAATCATTGGTGATATTAGGCGTATTCGGCAATTCAGATTTTTCTGAGATGCGTCACGTGATATCTGAGTTGTTAGCCCTGCCCCTCAGAAGATTATTGCCGAACGGCCGAACTGAGAGACCCCCCCTACCCGCCATTTGTGCTGCATCCCAGTGATGCCAATGTTCGGGTATTTCGGTGCCGTATTTCGGACGCTTGCGGGTAATGGTGAGGGTAAAATGAAAATGCTGGTAAAATCGGGTATTTTGAGATCCTCTCGCGGGGTTTTTGGGCATTTTGCATTGGCAATACTGCTGCATCCATAACAATAATTTGTTTGTTAATTGTTTCTCAGCAAGTAAGTCAGGTCAGGAGTACACTAAGTTCCTGAGCTTGGGAAGTCAGGTAGGGCGCATGCGCACTTACTTCAGGGGGCGTGGCACCTGATTTGCCGAACATCCAAACAGCCCAGGAAGTCAGATTCCTGAATTGCCGAATACGCCTATTATGAAACTATGGATGTTGATGAATGTCACTGTTGCCATGGTAATGTAATCAACAACTGTCATAGCCTAGCCACACTAGATTACATTTTCCTAGCAGCCCATAATTATAGGGAACATCAATTTTCTCGCGAACAAGCATTCAGAAAAGTCTTTTATCTCAATTTTTGTGTTTAGGGACGTAATATGAACTAATAGAAACGAAAAAAGTTCAAAAATTCAACAAAAACTTTTCCCGGCATATCTGGGTTAATACAACAGCTTGATTTCAATTTCGAAAATTCCAACGTTCAATTATCGCAACCTCTCAATCCTGGACAGCAGAGTCGTACATCAAGAGTATCGGTGTGCCTTGTAGTTAACGAGATATAGGGTCGTTCGTCCACGTACGCAGGACCTTTTATGGGTTTTTGCCCATTTAATTACGCGTGCCCTAATGACCCTACAAGAATTTTAAAATTTGATTGGTATTGTATTCTTATGGACACTACCAAATTTTATCAAGATCAAAAAATATGGGGTGAACTTTGAATTTTATTTTGCATGATCAGTTGTGGAATTGCCCCTAAAAGGCACATATGCAGTGGGTAGGTTACAATTCCAAGAGTTGAGACAAGTAGCAACTGGTGCATTTTTTACACAGTTGACTCCAGACTTCAAGGTACTGCGGAAAAAAGTCTGTTATAACCGAATGTCTGTTATAGCCAAATCACCAATTTTGCAACGAACACACAAGTTTTCTGATTCCATTTGCTTATACTAATGCACACTACTGCATTTTGTAAATGAACCTATCCACGAAAATGCAAAATTAGCTCACCCATCCATTAGGCAGGACCAAAAAAAAATCAGTAATTTTCTTCTGCTGTCTCTTCAATGTTACCAAATATACCAGAAAAAGTATGATTCTCAATAGCTTAGATCAGTGACAGATGCGAAAATCACCCCTCTCCACTATTCCCTGCCGCACTATGCGTGGAAAAAGAATTCGAATAATCAAAAACCGCATCTTTTTCCTCTGAAAGGTCAAAAAAATTGTATGTTACAGCCAAGGCAAGGTGAAAATTAGTCTGTTATATGATGAGTAAAAATACACAGGGTGTTACGGAAGTATGGTGGGACCGGCCTTTCAAGTCTGTTATAACCAAAAGTCCGTTTTAACCGCGGCTGTTCTAACCGGAGTCAACTGTAGTTACTTTAAGTGGTGATCAAAAGTAGGTATTGGTTGCTAATATTAGGCCAAATTTAATCATGTCTCCAAGCTCTTCATTGAAATGAACTTCTAGTTGGGAAGGGCCTGTTAGAACAGTTGGCATTGACAGTCAACTACACAACACATTTTTTAAAGATAAATCTGCCATTTAAAAGGATGGATCCATGCAACCTAATACTGGCAGCACACTTTTAAAAACCACTAAAAATAACTATGTAAAAGTGACCACTTAAAATTAAGCAGTTATTGCCAAAAATTGCTAAACAAAATTAAAATTTCATTTGGAACACTCTGTATACATGGCTGAGGACTTCAAAAAGTGGTTCCATCTACTGGAATCACACAAACAGTTCCTAACAAGTCAAAATTCCCAGAAAGATACGCTCATAATTACCTCCTGCTGCACAAAGTCAATGAGATTCTGAAGGTCTGTGTCGTCCCTGTACTTCTCAATGACAGACTCTGTGAGAACCTCCTCGACGTAGCCCTGGGCCTTGTGGGGGAAGACAAATCCAACTACAGCAACCCCCATCTCACAGAGAAAGAAGAGCAGCAGGCAGAGGGAGTAGAACTTGAGGAGGCAGGTGTTCTCTCTCAGGGCCCCGATGCACCCAGCAAAGCTCACCACGAAAACCACGCTGCCCACTATTATCATCACAAGGGCAATGTTCAGGAGGACGTCAAATGCATTCTCCACAGTCACTCTGCCACCTGAAGACACCCACTTGTCTACAAATGCATACAGGCCCACGCCAACCAGCAATCCACCAAGAATCTGCAAAGGAAAATGATTGCAATTATTAGTTAACCTCAATAATTAGACTGATGCCTTTTTGCATTCTTGGCTGCTCATTTTTGGGATGAGGTCAGCATGTTGTTATTGATGTGTAAAAGGTCAGTGTATTCAACATCCACATCTTGGGCACATCTAAAAAGCATCAGCAGCTTGGGCCATCACAGGTCTTTACCACAAGACACGCCGGCTGCGGGGCCCCTACAAGTTCAATTATCAAAGGACAGCAAATGAATTTCAAGTCGCCCGCGGACTCGTGTGATAAAGGTATACAACCTTCTGCATAATGTGAAATTGTCATTGTGGTGCTATGTGTAATGGCTGGCCCTCCGAGTCAAAGATGCAGCCCTACTCTCTGGGCCCCGAAATTTGTAGGGGCCTCGCTGAAGCTGCTTGTATAGTCTATTTCCGCTAATGCAACCACTGAATTCGCCTCCTATACATTAGATAAAAATACTGGACCCTGTGTTTCACTGCAAATACATATATCCCGAATGAAAAATCCAAAATATCCATGCAGTGTCATTGGAGACCTAGTTTAAATATGTGGAACATATATCTATGAATGGCCACATTCACTCTAATCCTCTACTTATAACATAGAAAGGTTTTTTGATGGCCCTGCAAGATGAAGCTCATTAATTTTGAGAATTTTTCAGGGAAATAAATGCTCAATTTTTAAAAAATTGCTATTTAAACCACCGATGGTGCCAACATTTTCAGGTCGCCCTTTGTCATTATAATCGTGCTATTTTTGATAGTTAAATTGTAATTAAGACAAGAAAACCTAGGTATCCCCGTCTATTCAGTGATTTCAACGTCACGATATCTAAGTTATTTCCATGCAGCCCATCCATTCCCGCATTTATTTGCAATTTACTAATATACATCAGTACATTAATTCGCATCGTCTTACATCTTGCCTCCCCTTCCATCTCCTCCTTCGGTCTCCTTTTTCCTGTACGTGCTCGTACCTTTTACCAGTACGCGGTAAAGGTAAAAAATTTTAAAGGTCCGGTTTTAAAAGCTCCTTTTAAACAGGACTTTTGAAAAAAATAACGGACACTTAATGTTTTCATAATTCACCAGAGGGACTTGGCTCTGGGCAATCATAGAATTATTTTTTTGAGGGGTGGAAGCCACCTAAAATAACCAATGGTGCCAGATATAGTGATTTTCACCTAGGGCGATACATTTAAACCCCCACCCAATCCAGCGGGAGACAAAGGGTTAAAGGGACAAAATACACCAAGGAGTGAACAGGTGGTGTTGTGGAATTACTGCATCTGTTGCCATATACTACTAATAAAAGACTAGTTTATTACTGTCATTACTGTTATTACTGTTATTGACACTACACTGCACCACTTTCAGTGCATCAATGCAAAGCTGGCATCTACCGTATTTACGCGCATATAAGACGCACCCTGGTTTTGAGACGAAAAATCGTGGAAAATCGGTTGTTACTTATATAAGACGCACCCAGATTTATTGCCGTAGTTTGGGAACTGGCCTCGAGCTGCCGGCAGCAACCTCGTGTGCAATGCATGATCTATGCGTGTGCGTGTGGAATCCATTAGAATCCAGTAGGGGNAAGGGGGGGCAAGTGGAAAATGGGACAATGCTACGCATCTGAAAGGTATAGGTGGCAAGGTCACACCAGAATTGTGCACGTGTGTGGACGATTTCTCACGGGTTTCACCCGTTGTGCCCTGCCGTATAAGACGCACCCTACTTTTTGAGCTACGAAAATCGGAAAAAAGGTGCGTCTTACATGCGCGTAAATACGGTAGTTATTCTAATTTACGAAACCCTGCAGTGCATTTCACAGCAAAAGAGAAAACAGTGTTTGTGGGACACATTGTTCTGGCTAACATAGGCCGCCATGCCCTCCCAATGGCAGCCCAAATGCCACTTCAATTACCCAAACATTGTTTAAAAAAACATGTCAGATACCGTGGTTTTGATGGAAAGACACTCTTTCAACCCCCACTCATCATTGTGGATGGCCAAATAACCGTCCTTCGCCCAACAATGACTTGATTACTCCCCCCATCGCATGCAATTTCCAAGATGGCGGTGCCCAGGTCGGAGTGAATATTCCAGAATACTCGATACAGAGGCCTTAAATGCATTTTATTGTTGTAAGGAGGGGCGTTTTCGACCATGAGCCTGCTGGGCAGTTGCCCCAAGGCCTCACGAGCATAGGGGGGTCCATGCTAATGTAGTGCCTTGATGGCCATAAGTGCTAGGCTATACTGTACCAAAGTATGTGATGTACTAGTGATGTCGTACCAGTACCTGTGGCCCATGGAGCTTGAATAGTACACCAACAGTGATCAAGAATGACCTCATTCATGAAGTATGAGCATTATTACTTCCCTAAAATTAATCATTACTGCAATTCGACGCATCAGATCGCATAGAAAATGGCATGATTTGCGTTGCCTGTGCAATGTGACTCAATGCAACAATAAATCATGCCGACGTTACACAGAAATTGCATGAATTGTGCTCGGCCTAAAACTTCCATTGCAACAACCCAGCAACTACAGAATTACTAATATAGAGATCTTCTTTCTTTAAAACTGCTGGGTGCAGGAATCCAGTGTCTAGCTGGCCGCTGGCTCAGGAACACATATGCAACAAGTGGCCAGGAGCACCTGTCTTGGGAAGCTGCTCAGAATTCCCATTTCGGAAGGAACCAGGGATCTGGCCTTGCACACGAGGTGGGAAAAAATGGGTGCCCAGCGTGGGAGAGTCTTGGCTGCCCCCTCTCCCAACAATGAACTCCTTCGGAGAAAGAGCCAGACACTGATCCACCCCGTGACAACAACAGTGTTTACACATCCTCCTGGGCTGGTAGCCAGCCAAGTGCCAAGCTCCCATGCCCATCAGTTCTGACAAAGACTGCAGATCACTCAAAGACAGCCCAATAATAGGAACCTAGCCATTATGGCAATCACAGCTTTAAAACTACTTCTGGACAGGCAGACACTCGTTTCATCACTAGGCTGCGGGAAAACTCCTCGAGTCATCCACAAGGTCAGGTTAAAAAAATTGCAAATGTGCTCCTGCCATGTAATCTCCCAAAAATTGGTGTCCCCGCAAGAACCCATTGTACTTGATTTCATTGACTCACTCATCAACATCAGGATCTATTGTTAGTCGGACAGAGTGATGGAATCTCCTACAACGTGTGGCGGTATTTAATAATTATGCTAGCATGTGAATTTCTGCTGCCAACTGAGGCAACCACACTTTAGAAATTGATGAAAGCAGTATTGAGGGGGGAAATCAAGTGCTTAGAGGTAGGTAAGATTGTCATACATCCAGGGTCAGCACAGAAGCACCCCTCTCCACAACAATGGTGGCAGAACATGTACTATATCACTCAAAAAGATGAGCCGATTTTGCATTTGGTTTCAAAGCAAAATGGCCTCCCATCTTTTTGAGGAATGTGGTACATCCCTGCAGCTGCCTGCAGTACGTGTCGCAGGCAGTGTGCAGCATGTAATAATGTCCCTTGTTTGGCCTGCTGTTTGGTACAGCAAATAATGTAGGTAGGTTATTGATCTAGGGAGTAATTGATGGCATACAAACCCAGAAGAGGAAGTTGAAGAAGAACATGAGGTACTTGACGCAGGAGGAGACGTATGTGAAGTCCCTGGGCCTGTACCTGAGCACCATCCCTCCTGGTCCGCCTCCTCCATGGTGGTGGTGGTGAGAGGAGGGTGTGGCGGAGGAGGGATGGTGGTGGCCGTGGTGTGGTGCAGAGGAGGAGGAGGGCGGTCGTGGGTCTCCCCTGGGTCTGGGCTGCCCTGGGCGCGGTTGCTGCGGTGGTGGCTTGACGGATGGTCCTCCTCCGGCTCCTGGAGTGCTGGTGGCGGCAGTGCCCGGAGGGTGTGGGTTGTTGTAGGGTGGGGCAGTGGGACGTGGGTGGTTGGGTTGGGATGACGAGGAGGAGGAGGCTGGCCTCATGGCACTGTGGTGGTGGGGTGGCAGAGGTGGGCGACCTCTCTCCTTCTCAATGGGGGCAGCGGCAGCAGCAGCTACTCTACTGCCTGGATGCGACTACTTGGTCCAGGCCCGGGGTGGATGCTGTTTCCCTGTTCCTCTTAAGCCTGGTATACAGCCAGCCTCTCTACAGCTGCAGGGAGCTTGCCTCCAACTCTCTCTCCGCTCTCCCTCTCAATGGTGGTGGGCATTCATCCAGCAGTGCAGGCCCCCCTCTCTCTACCAACTACTGCTGCTCCAGTTGTTGTGACCGAGGACCGATGAGTGGGTCGTCTTTCGCAAATTCGCTTGCTCTCGGTGGGCGCCCACAGCCTCTAGAGTCTCCCTTATTATCCCTTCTTCTTCTTGGCCCACCTTCCTCCCTTGGTTCCTCCCCGGTTCTCCTCTTCCTCCTTCCTTCCTTCCTTCCCAAAGACTACACCCTAAAACAACAGCTGCGCGAAACCGCAGCGAGAGTGACCCATTCCAGCTGCTACAAAAATAACTAATTCACGATCAGTACGCAACCTCCTATTTCTCTCTCATATGACTCATATATCTTATACATGAATGTCCGGTCGTGGACCGGTCTGCTCTCCTTCCTGCCCGATGGGCGTGAGAAACCGACTGTCTGTGACTCCTTTACGTGTGTGGCTATAGCTCTGTAGCGACAAGCTGCTGGCTATAATAATTATTATATCGCGGCCTGTGCTGTGCAGTTGGGTGCTGCTGCCATCTCGCGCCACAATTGAGTCAAGCTTGTGGGAATGGCGCGCCAAACAAACAAACAAAAAAAAAAAACATCCACCGATTCACAGGACCGGGGCCAAATGAAATATTACTGTATTAATATTCAAAATCTAATAAGGCCAGGTGGTGTGGCAGACTCCCTCCTCAGCACTCCCCCCTCCTGTCGTCCCATTCTCAGACGCTCACTTATCACCGATGATATCCGCGGAAATAATAAAGGATTGGAACGTAATAATTCCCGCGGGTGTAAACGGGAGCCCCGCCCAATATTCCAAAGCTCCATCTCTATATTTATGACAACCAGCAAACCCCATCCTCGTATCTCGTGTTCGTAATATTCATTTCGGTTATCTTGATGCCAATATTACTGTATTACATCATTATAACCTTCTTCGTGCTTCTTCTTCATGTCTACTGCAGTAGGAAAACAAGACTTGCTGCATACTAATGCATATCTCAGTCGTCGTCATCAACATCGTCGTTGTTGTCATCACATTCACTGATCATGTCCCAGGGAAAAACCACAGCAGGTATGGAAAAAGACCAAAATAGAGAGAAAAGGATCTGTTCCTCAGAAAGTACGCATACTTACAGTATGATATCTGATGGTAAAGTGACCGTGACGACCGAGCTCTTGATGAAAGGGTCCATAAACTCGACAAAGAAAGAGAGCGGAAGGAAAGGTACAAAGAGCCAACGGCCACTAAATACAAGTAGGTAGTATACTTGGACAACTAGGTTATAATACTGTACATGCAATCATACAGTAGACCTATACACAGGGTGTTCCCGAATTCGTCTGCCAAAATGATGCGGGTGGTAGGGGTGCGTATGGAATAAGCACGACGACATATAGAGGTCCGAAAGGTCGGCGACGACATTGACGTCGACGATGTCTATCCTGCGACAGGTATATGGATACCTCCGCGCATGCCTGCATCGCTGGTTGCCGGTGGCCAGGCGCTCACACTCCCAGACCATTGCTCAAACGCCAGAAATGCAGGAATGCGGGGGTATCCATACTCGTCAGGATAGTCATCGTCGATGTCAAAGGTCGACATCTCCTAGAAGTAGTTTCGACAAGCATCCCCCTACCACCCATACAATTTTGGAAGACGAATTCGGGAACATCCTGTATAGTTCAGGCTTCAGGGCGATACTGTCAACCAAGGAAGGTGCCATGCAATTCATATTAATTTTAAGAAGGCGGTGGGCAAGCGGCAAAGGTGGTGGGTGCTGGGCCAGGAGGTAATTTGAGCTAAATGAAGGAGCCCTCCAAAATTGCCGAGACTTTCAAGGAATTATATAGCCTATACAGTAGTACTGTACGCACAGTACATACGTATGCTCTGTAATGTATATGTGAAGCAAGCGCAGCTGGATGTAGGCGTGCTGGTTAATATTGCCCCCACACCCCACCCCGCCGTCATACTCCCAATTTATTAATGTCTGAGAGACTCTCGTTAGCACCATGCACACACGCATGCACCCGAAGTGGTTAGTGTCGAAGCAAAACTTGGCCAAAACTCGAGATGTTCTGTCCGCATAAAAATGGCGGAATGAAGTCGTGTTTTCAAGGTCGGCGATACCAAATTCGAAGTGAATGGCAAAGGCCCAGAACTTGGCCCCAAGGTCGGATGGGGATGGGGGCAGTGGCTGACAGACCTCCGGGGACAGGAGGACGAGAGAAGGTGGAACAGCAGGAGATCCCTATTTAATTCGCTTATTATTATTATACCCCGTTTATGGGGCTAAAAGGCCGTTTAAGGGGGGCTCCACTCCTAATATATACGTATAGAATAAGGACTATCAACACATTGTATACACGAGTGTTGTTCCTGTTGAACAACCACATAGTGTCATTCTTTTTGATAAGTATTGAGGGGCGGGGGAATAGAACGTTTGCAGTGGCCATCCAGACCATCCAGAAACATGCAGAAGCTAATTATTATAGGAATTTCAGCTGACTGGACTCATTGCTGATGCTTCTGCATGTTGTTACACAATATGCAGCAAAGACCAGGAATCTCTGTTGGAACTTTTGCCACGTAAATAAGTGTCAGCCTTGATTTTCACACGTCACATTACCCGAGACGTCTCTGCATTGCCATTGGCCATTTGTAACACTCGTCAATTTACAACGACATGCACGGCGGTAGTCATGCAGGTATATATGTAGGTATACCACGTCCTCAAAACCCAACTGCAACGGACTAAAAAAATTGTTCAGACTGCTTCACCCACTCCGCGTATGTCGCCCACTGCGCATTATTTATGAAAGATCCCTCGTATACAGTATATAATATTGTTAGATCAGCTTGGTATATAGGGGGTGCGAGATGGACCAACTCTCTTATTCAAAGGGGTGTGGAGGCTCGGAAAGGTTATTGGGAACCCCTGAGTGACCTCTCCCCTGCTGCAGAAAACCTTATTAACTATTTTACAGCAGTTGGATGCAGCGACACGTTAATCGTTTTCAGGGTTGACAAAATAATGTAAATATGCCGCGAAGCTTTTCATTATGGTTATGATGCTTCAAGTCTTAAGAATAATAATGATTGCTATATAGACGAGTGAAGGGTGGTTCCCTTCCACATTCTCATAGGCCTATCTATACTGCGGGTGCTGGAGCGCGTGTCTGGTGGTGGTGGTGGGGAGACGAGAAAAAGGATGGGGGGTGGCGGGGGAAGGCAAGCAAGCAGGTGGTCAGCAGGCAGCTGCTGCCAGGTGCCAGGTGCTAGTCGAAGGTGGAAGGAGTCCCTGGATGCACTGGGCCCAGATTTGTGGGCCAGCCAGCCAGCCAACTAGCCAAGCAACCAAGGCATATACCAGGTGGAGGCTGTGTATCCAGTATATCAGGCTATACGTGAATGCACACTACTCACAGTACCTCACTTCCTATGCTGGCTGGTGGGGGCGGATAGCAAGCCAGATCAATTATTATTGCTTCCATCTATGATCATGTACAGACTCCTCCGGGTCTGAGAAAGGATTAGGCTATAATTATAGTCATGAGGGAAGAGCAACGGCATATTCTAATCCGTCATCGAGGGTGCACTGTGACTCAATCAAATCGAAGAAATAGAAGGAAATGTTGATAACATTATTATGGTCCCAGTAGGGGCCTGTCAGGGGGTGGGGGCTTCCCATTGTTGCTGGTTCCCTGTGCAGTGTGCAATACAATGTAGGCCCTCATGATGAGATGTAGGTGAGTCAGGCATCAGTGCGGCCATCAAGAGGAGGAGCAGCTGCAGCACCGAATGTTGCTCTTTAGCTGGATCCTGGATGGCTGGCTGGACCCGGGTCGACAGGTGTGCTTTTGGCTTGCCTGCCCTCCACCCCCTCCACCCTCCTTCGAACCGCCCTGGCCATCTTCCTCTCCAGCTGCTCTTCTTGCAGAATAATCCACAGGCCATCCCCTCTCCCGACCCTCCTTTGGCCTCGACCATCCATCCATTCCCCCCCCCCCCCCCCCCCCNCCCCCCCCCCCCCTCGTCCCCACCTCTCAGTCTATGCCGTTCCTACTCCTCCCCCTCAATTCAAGGACCTGTCCTTCCAGTATGCTGTGGATATGTGTGCGGAAGGGGGGGGGGGGGGGAGGTGCAGATATAGGCTGCATACTTTTGGTCGCGTGCACCTGCCTGCTGCCCTCATCTCTCCCTCCTTCCCCAATGATGGGGTCCACTCTGGCTGCTCACCTCCCAGTCAAGTCAGTCCATGACGATCCTGGAAGTGAAGCTACACCATCAGAGGGCCCGAGACCCAGCAGATGTGCATGCCATGCGAATAACAAAGTTCTAGCATGCTTCACCTCATCCTTCCTCCCGTACATGGTACTCAGGCTGTGTTGTTGCAGTATTATTTTATTATCTTCTGTGTCGTCCTCCAGCACTCTGCAATTCCCCGTCCTACTATAAGTATAATTAATTAATATTCTACCCGAGACAGGTCCGAGCGCCAATCTGCCCCGACGACCTCCTGACATAAATGTGCAATCTGCTGCACAATCTATGCTGCTGCAGAATATGCCTATCGTCTGGTATATAGTCTACCTCCTTACTCCTGCTCTGCCGTCAGATGTAAGAAGACCGTAACTCGAAAACCACTAAGGGCGAAAGTCGCATGCACGCCCTGCACTAATCCCCTCTGAGCCAGGGTGGATTAGTGCACGGCATGCATGCGACTTTCGCCCTTACTAGTTTTTGAGTTACGGTCTTCTTACAACTGACGGCAGAGCTGCTGTGGTTTAGTCCCAACACATCCCTCATACATTTTTAACTTGTTTGGGAACAGCTAGTGATGGACTGGGTCGGGAGAATGACCCAAGAAACCTCGTAAGAAACACCCTGTATATAAAAGAGTGTAGACCGTAGCAGACCGTAGAGTTGAAGGAAAATAAGAAGTCTGTCTGCACAGCCATCCATCTGGCATCCACCCGTCGCGTGGGTACATCCCTCTGGGGCCAATCCGTGTTCGGGTTGGCCCCCATCCCCTAAAGGCCCCTAGGGCCACACTGTATATAGTGTATATGTAGAAGTATGCCTGGCAGCATCATAGGAAGCCAAAGGGAGGCACCACATGATGGTTAGTCCCCCCTCTCCCTCACTTCCTCGCACTCATTTGTCAGAATTTTTATACATCTAGGTATGAGGTCAAATGCATTTACCACCCAGATATACTACAGTATATTATGCAGATATTAATTATACTGTATGGGTCATGGGTCAAAAGTACGTTTCCGCTCATCATGTGAGGTGAACGCGACGACTCACTCCCGCACGACTGCGCATAATATATACCGGGTGATCCAAAATACTTGTCCGACCCATTTGTTGGCAGTGGCACTAATCGGCATATTTTGTAGCATGCAAGTCTGCATAGTTATTTTTAATGGTAATCGAAAGTATTAGACTATGCTATAATATTACTGAATCATCCATTCTGAACTGGGAACAAAGTACTTCCGATCGTTATGAATTGCCCAATCGGCATCTCCCGTCAATGACAGAACCATCCACTTTGTGAGTGCCAGATCCCCCTTGCAGACTTAATCCACAATTAGGCCTAATTACTTGCCTAATTCTTACCATCCGATAATTTTGATAACCGTCACTAGCAACTATTCAAAAGTAACAGTTACAAAATATAAACACCCCACATAGTGCCAACAAATAGCCATGTTAGTCGGACAAGTATTTTAAATCGCCCTGTATAATTAATTAAACTTTATAATATTACATGTGCATGTGTATATGAGCGCAATGCAACAAGTTCGAGATGCGCGACGTGCGTAGTTTCTGCTGGAGAACGATAACAACACCACATCAAAGTGCCACTTTTAGTATAATGATAAAATAGTAAAAATACCCGTGGGGGGGCGGTAGTTGGGGATGTTCAGCAGTAAGGGTATAATTCAGAGTAAATATTTATACTTGATATACAGCGTGACAGGTGAGTGGATGATTGTGTCGAGTCTCATGGCGTGCATTCAACCGGGATTCCTTCGAGGTTCTGGTTGGTATATATAGTGGCGGGGGTGAAGCGGTGGGCCGGATGGGCACTCACTCTCTCACCTAACCAGTACACATTCACTCTCACATCAGTCAGTGATGATGCCGTGCACAACACATCAGGATAAAATATACCTGATGGGTTACACGGCTGCTTGGTTATTGGCCCAGCACAGCAGCATGACCCTGACTTACACATATATGCAGCAGTCTCATACTCACACACTTTCTGCGCATGGTGCATGTCCTCTCCGGTTTGTCCACACTGGAGTGCATGCATTCTCGTGTGAAACGTCACCCATGCATCACACCCTTTCACCCACGAGTCGTAATTATCATCATATAGTGCTGCCTTATTGCTGGAGACAAAATGTACGTATAGTTGATCAACGCAGAAAAAGTAGCGGCAGAAAACAATAATATTTGGGCCTGGGGAGTTATACGAATGCGATGCAAAAATGACACAGAAATATACAGCATAATATTATGCCACCATAATAATTACTGTTCCATAGAGCAGCATCAGGTTCACGTACCGTAAGACAATACAGTATATAGCCCGAATAAACCAACCATCGCAATAACAGGTAACGACGCGACGTCAAGAGAGTCTGGAGGTTTACGTGGCTCGCTTGACTTACGGTGGGTCGTGGGTGAAGACACTTGTAATTGGCATTTGAGCCAGCAGGCACAGAAGATTGCATAGAAGAGGAGAAGGCACTGGAATCCTTCGTAATAACAGCGAGACTTATTGACTTTTGACTCGATTAACTCTAATAAGTTTGCAAATGATATAACGCGGTTATGTTCCTGGTGTTATATATAGGCTATATTCATTTCCCCCAGCACCTGATTGCCCACCTTGTTACACCATACTGTCGGCTGTTTTCCTCGGCAACTAATATAGCCAGATGGAAGGGAATGAATCAGAATGCAGCAACAGAATGGTGCCCTTTGGTCAGAATCAGGAAATGAGCGGCATCCAGCCCGAGTCCAGAATGATGGTCGAATTGGGTGTGCCTTGTTGTCACCAATAAATAATCTCTCCCTCTCTGTGGAGGGCCACTCCGTATGTGAACGCGACGATCTCTTCGGCTTTTCTATGACCTCCAAATGACGGTGGCATGGAAGGGATAGGTGTAGCCTGCATCACTCTCATGTAGCTACTACCCAACCCACTGTTGTAGAGCCTGCCAATCACCCAGTCGCATGTGCGGCCAATAAGGGTTATTATTCTATGGAACCATTCCATATACTGCTGCCTGCATGATTTCTGCTGGACTTTTCAGTCCTCTTGTTCTTTTCCATGGCACGAAGAAATAGGTAAATGGGCCATTCACGTGGAGGACATTTCGCAACCCCAGCACATGCATCCAATTTTGAGCCAAAGATATAGGCTCGGAGTGGTCTTCTTATTCAGGCAGACTTGGCATAGCAAATTGGTGCGAATAAAAAGGAGGAGTTGGGCATGGCTATAGCTAGGCGGTATATATTGTTGTAATAACAAGACCATCAGCAGCCCGAATGCAGGGGACTCGGGCTATGTGGGATGGCTATATAGGGGAGTATGGGTGAGAGAGTTAGAGTAACAATACCTATAGGAGCAGATGAGAATGCTGAGACTGCAGTAGGAAGAGTGGAAAAATGAGGTAAGTGGCGGGGGTGGTGGGTGGTGGAGAGGCAGACAGGCAGGCAGGCAGGCAGGCAGGCAGGCAGGCAGGACGGAGGCCAAAGGGAGCAGGTGGCGGCCGGTGTGTAACCCCCCTTTCCTCCCCATTTGAGCGCGCGCCAACAGGCTTACGCTGGCTGATGCTTGTTTAGAAATAATGGTGGGAAGTGGAGGAGGGATGGAGGGAGTTTAATATACGGGAGTCCCACCCTGCATCCCCCCCTACTCCTAAAGCTTCCAGGCAGACAGGGGGGCAGGCAGGCCGGGGAGGAAAAGAAAGGAAGGAGGCTGCTATATACAGGGGGGGGGGGNGAGGGACGAGCATGTGGTGCTGGGGCTGGGTGGGGGCACAGGGGTCCAGTAGTCACTCACTAGCCATGCAGTGGGCAACCTGCACCACACATACATTCTGGCTGGCGGTGCCTTGCCAGGGAACTCTGCGGAGGAGGAATAAGCGACATTAAAAGGAGGGACGCGCACAATTTATTATCGCAGAGGTCCGTGTGAGTGAGTGGGTGAGTGAGTGCTGGTCAGTTCGGTCGCAACAACAATTGGAGGGCGGTACTAGTCCACTTAGTGGTGGGATCAGAAGGATTACTTGGACCTCTCCTCATCTCGTCGCCTGTCTCCTCACTCATCGCGTCTATAGGCACCCACCCACCCCAGACAAACAAACCCTGACAGTCTCCCCGTGTCACACAATCCGACCTTACGGGTCAGACGTGACCGTGGCCGGCTGGAACGGATCATTCTACGGGCAAATCATCATGTGTGCAGTTCTGCAAGGAGTTGGACGGAGTTGGCTGCAGCAGCATTGTCGTACGGTAAGTTCATTCATGCCTTACAATAACTATCATCGTCGTCTAATCAAGTTTAGGAAAACTCGGCCTTCCCACCTTCCGCCTTACACATCGTGAATGAATACTGTCCGTGCAATAATATTATGTAACTGATGGTTACAGTCCGCCAAAGTCACTCACGAGTTTCGTATATAGCATGGAGCATGTCCACGAGGATTTGGGGGTCCATTCCATGGTGACCCAAGCTGTGGAAAGAGAGAGGCCGTGTCACAGGGTCAAGCACAAAGGTCACCATCCAGGAGAAGACCAGTCCGGCAATCGGGACGCACCAGAAAGAGAGAATCATTGTTGCATGCACGCAGAAAGAATGAAAGATTAATAAGTATGGGTAAGTTATAAAGAATGTATAGCCGGGTAACCACACGCCATCACTCCCGACTGATCTGCATATCTGCGCAAACGAGTAAAATGTGCACTGCTAGTCTGACTGAATCAAGTACACACGTGGTCGAGTCCATGCCCAAATCTCATTGTCAAGATCTCTCTCTCTCTCTCTCTCTCGCTCCCTCCCTCCCCCCCCCCAAAAAAAAGGTCGACTGAGGAGGAAAGAAAGAAACTCCGCAGCTGTGATGGGGCAGTATTGCGATGAACAGATTGCATTGTTGCTTGTCTGGGGTGGTCCCTGTGACGGCGTCGCGTCGTCACCGCCAAAGATGCTCGAGTACCAGCTGTGGTAACGTGGGATGTCTGCTACACCAGCAAGCAGGTGAAGACTTTATACCCTCCAGGGGCCATGCACATTGTCGATATACACAATGTGTTGCATATTATGATACAGGCTATAAGACGTGTGAACCGCGACGGGCCTCCTGATCTTAGCAACACTGTAGTATATATACTAGCTGCTACATGTGTGTGACGCCGGGGGGGATTTTGGGGCCCGTCCCCTAATGGCCCCCTCCCCTCAGCGGCACATATGCCATGCATATATGCTTGCAGGAATAAGGGGGTATACCCGCCGTCACCACCATCGCAGCCCCCCATCCTCTGTCACATTTTCCACCATTCTTTGGTTCTTGTGTTTCTGCTGTTGTTGTTGTCTTCCTTTCTCTCCCTCCTTTTTTGGGAGGTGGGGGTGGGTGAGGGAAGAAAGGAGAGGGGAGTTTTCTTTCTCTCTTTTTTTTTTGCAGCTAAGAGGAATTAGGAAGGTGGAGGCAGGGGCAAGGGACCGACCCGAGGCCAGATCGATCCGGAGCAGCTCCCGGATAGAGAGAGAGGGGGGGGGAGGGGTACGGGGAATGGGAGGGGGAGGGGAGGAAGTATAGAGAGAGGGGGAAGGGGGAGTTGAGCAGGGTGGGTGGGTGGAAGGGGGGAGGGAGTATATGTGTATACCGGGACTATAGCATCCATGGATCCAGCCGGCGTCCTGGGTCGATAGATAGCCTTTCTGGTTTCTGTGATGTGGGGAGGGGGATGGGGGAGCGGGGGCGTGGCGGTAGCGGCAACGAGGGAGGGGGAGGGAAGGAGGCCAGCACACAACTCAACTGTACGGGGAGAGATAGAGAACGACAGCAGCGGGACTGAAACACATACACATAGTACATAGACCGGCAAACAGACCGCGTGCATTGTGGATGGTCCAACAGTGTGTGACACCGTCCGTCCCCTCCCTCATCGTCATCACGTATACACTCGTCGTGAGTGTGAGTGGCAGTCAGTTGGGCATCGGTGGGGGTCAGGGGGTACGCAGGATCAGGTGTGACTGACGGAGAGATCCGTGTGAAGGTGGACCAAACACTCTCGCGGAATATGGTGGTGGCATAAGCAGCAGGCTCTTCCAGCTCTTGTGAAAAAGAAGAAGATGAAGGCGACATATCCTCTCCTCTCCCGTGAGTCAATCTCTGAATACATAACGAGCAGTGATATCTCGTGCTCATTCGCACATTTCTACCTATTAGCCTCATACATACACCACGTTTCCGGCTCAGCGCGTGCACATATGACACGGACCCATCATATGCAATACAGCAGCAATGGTGTCTTGTCGGGTGGAAATAGGGCGAAAATAGGGCCATGTACTACTGGCAATTTCTCACAGAGCGAGAGTGCCGTGCGAGAGGTCAGCCTCCCTTCTCCTGCTAGCAGCACGCGCCTTGAGACGTGTCTAGCGCAGCACATCCTGGAAGGCATACCACCAACCACACGTGCAACTCTCACCGGTGATAATAATATTATAATGATGACACCGCGCTTGATTCAAGTAATATTATGCGGGTCCGTGTCAAAGGCGCGCACTTCCTCTCGGTTTTAGGCTTCTTGGAAATTTCAGAGGTGAAATTACCTTTGCTGATTTTGGTGGATTCGGATAATAGCTCGTGGTCATGTTGGGGGGATGTGGCTCATCCTGCGCGCTAGGCGAACCCCGCACCCCTGACACAAACACACCCACACACCCAAGCTGATGCCTTAATCGCCTGGCTTGCATGATGACCCCTATTAGCTACAACAACAGATCATCTCTGTCGTACTTAACCCTGAATCTCCGAAATCAAATAGGATAATGCTGTCTAAGAAATCAGCATAAGCTTGAATCCGAGAGGAAGTCGTGTGTACCTTTGGCACCAGCCTGTATATCCTGATGCCTGCTGTTTGCCCTTCAGTGTTCCGATGCTACTCTCATCCACCCATCCATGTGCTCAGAATGATGGATGCAAGCCGTCCACAGCTGCAGCAGGATATACTTGCACTATAATATTCAGGGCGATCCTCATCCAGCATACCTGCCCAACTAACATGGCTATTATTTTCTTGGCACGATAAGCTTCTTATTTTAAGCGATTACGTTTGCATAATTACTTGTTATTGTTACCAAAAGTATTAGCTGGTGATATTATATTCCGGATAATCGGAAATACCGCTTTTGCAGTTCAGAGCTTGCAAGGATGATCCATGCTCGGAGTACTAGTCTATTTCCTATTACATTGTAGAAGCTATTAGGTTTTGATAACCATTGAAATTAACCGTGCAAAAGTAACTACTACAAAATAAGCATCAGCCAAGAAGTAGTCACATTAGTCGGACAAGTACTGATTTCGGTTCACCCTATATGCAAGAGGCAGCCATTCATCTCTGGGTAACGAGACACGGCCGTCCAACTGGCACAGATTTACGTAAAACTGAATGACCCTGTTTTTAAAAGTGTACCGCTACATATATACTGATGCATGCCAAATGCCACACTGTAATAATGCTCCTATCGGCATAAATGCATGGATTAGATGATAACACTCGTATGCCGAATCGAACTATGCAGAGTGAATGACCCCGTGTTTCAATAGCGTGGATTTTCATTTGAATCCTAGGCAGATGTTGCCAAATTGAGCGGTGCAGCTGAAAGATATTTCCCGCCGCGTTGTGCCCGCGCGAAGCACAGGCGGCGCTGCATACTGCTAGTTTCCCACGACGTCGCAATAATTATTAACAACACAGAACAGCTCTACAATCTGAAGAAAGTCGATTCCCATTGTTGGAAAGGATCTTTAAGTCCACTGCATCCGCATGCTATGCATATATAGAGTATAGTTGTTGCGGCTATATAATCATACAGTAACACTGTGGACTGTATGCTATCACCGTACTCATTCTGTATTCAGCCCTTGGTCAAACTGTGCTACGTCACATCGGATACTTGTCTCTTATTATTTCCGCATTGAGGGGAGGGCGGGGGGTGGGGGGGGGCTATCAAAGATTCCAAAATTGGTCGTAATAAAGATAAAGCCTGCTGTTAGGAATGAAAGCATCATGCTTGATAGTGCAGTATTACTTTGCTGGTTCCATGTTCCGTCAACTTGAGACCGTCTTGGGGAGATAGGGGGTCCGGGTGTGATCGAGAGAAAGTGTGGGCGCGTCTTGCTATCCTTGTGAGGAATTTTTGACGCGTTTTTCCTGTCCTTGTGAGGAATTTTGTCATTACGAGGTAGTTTTCCTGTACCTCATAGTGAACACACGCCTCACAAGAATAGGGTAAAATCGAAACAATACCTCATAAAGACAGTAAAAATATATTTCACCAAAATTTCGTGTGTTTCCTTGTAGGTTAGGTTAGGTTAGGTTAGTTTTAAATTTTAAATTTTGGAAAAACCTCACAAGGATAGGAATGCGCGCCTGTGTGTGTGTGGGTGTGTATCCCCCCACCCACCCCCTCGTCCAGCACGCCCGCCCCCTCCAAAAGAGTCGTTCCCTCCTCCCACGCAGACACACATTCCCCCGTCCGGGCTGGTTCCGGAGGCATTTCCTTCAGGAGGGGAGCGCTAGGTCATACAGTGAGTCCTGATCGATTGCTCCCTGGGATTCCCAAACGAGTCTTTTTCCCTTCTCCTCTTCTTGCATGCGTGCAACTACCCCCATGTAAAGCTGGTAGGTTGGCGGTGTTCAAATTGGATAAAAATTTAACCAGCAACCACATCATGGAGCTCCACATTTCGGTGCATTGTACTATAATATAATATGTCGGTCTACTTTGCGCGCCTTCCTTTGAATAGCTTCACCTCTGCACCATAGGCCGCGCAATCTTGGCAATACGTATACTATAATGTGTCATTTTGTCCATTTCGTGCAGATACTAGCAGAAACGTACAACACGACATTTTATCAGGTAACTTATTTAAAACAGCACTCTCCCACTTCTATTTATTTCGCTGCGCAGCCCGAAAAAAAAGAATTGTGTACGTACGTATGGATTGTTTACCTGGCCATCGATGACGCAGTTCAAAAAAATTGCGACTGATGCAATCATTGGAGACAATCAGTGACACGTGCCTCTGATGGTTTCTTCTTCCAACTGGCTGCTGCTGCTGCCTGCTGGGACAAACAATTCATAACTGTATATGCTTATTACAACTTGTTCGCCACCCTTTATCGGAGTGTGAGCCGTGCACTATCATGCGCATTGTATTGTAGCAGCTAACATTGCATATGGCCTATGCAAAAGTGTGCAGTATACGTAACGTGTGATAGGGGGATGGCACTCGTGGTTGCGTTGTCGGGTGCATTATACCTGAATATCCGGCATTGAATTATTCAGAGCATTGATTTCCATCGACTTTGCTGCTGGAGTTTTCTAGGCCCAGCATATATCTCATGCTGCATTATTCATTCTTGCGCTTCTTATTTGCATTGGGCATGCATATAGCACCACATATACCAGCATAAGCAGTTTGAACTGCTGAGCTCTCTCTGGTGCAACAAGTCATCCTCTCCCTTCGTCGTGGACAGACTCGAAACCTTACGAGGGGGTATAACCACTTTGTGGAACCGGTGTACATGGTCCCTGTGGAACCGGAATGGAACCAGCCTGGAACCAGGTGGAACCATCACCCGGTTACAGGAATTGGTGTACACTTTTTTGGGGAGTGGTTACCCTTTGGAGTTATAACACCCTTGCTTGCAGGAGTGATTACATGATTCGCGTATAGAAGGGTGGGAGTGGGGGAGGGGCGATCCGTGTTTATCTTGGTCCCTATTCAGAAACATGTTACAGCCACTCCATCTTGTTCCTTCCCTGATGGATTACTGCGGCGGCGGCATGAGCAGGCCAGAATAATAATATAGGGAGGGAGAAAGAGCGCCAGTCAAAAGCATGTTATTGCATGTTTTTTCTCTCCTTATTGTGATAATAGCTTGCCAATTCCAGGATTAAGAATCGTCTTTGCCGCAAATTGGATATCTATCGACAGTTGTGACCAAGTTGTGACATGATGGGCAATTATAAGCAGAGGGAATGAAAAGATTTCCAGCAACATAAGGTATAGATGTGCCAGTAGTGGACAGTGTCCCAAAGGTGGACGGCGGAGATTTTGAACCTAAATGACAAGGAAACGCGGCAATAGCGAGTGGAAATAAGACATCTGGCATCATTTCACATCCCTTTGGGGTTGACCGATAACCACCTATTTACCATTCATGGCCTACTTAGTGAATGAGATGCGCGTGAACACGCCAGCTCTGATTTTTGCCTTGAAATAATATTGTGCTTTTCTTAGCGGATTCGCTAAGAGACACGTCGAAAGTAAAACCTTGCAAATAAATAAGTGGACGTGTTACTTCGGCTTTTTTTTTTGAGTGGAAAAGGATAAAAATGCTTCAAATGTTCTAAAT
Organism: Catajapyx aquilonaris; assembly: GCA_000934665.2. Lineage (NCBI taxonomy): Eukaryota > Metazoa > Arthropoda > Diplura > Dicellurata > Japygidae > Catajapyx > Catajapyx aquilonaris. Next base: position 35,074 of record JYFJ02003857.1, read on the forward strand.
ATGATGTCCTTTTGAGCTATATCTTATGCAAAGAAAGTTTTAGCTTTGGTGTCCACTACTGGGCCCAAAAAACGTCAATGTTCCAATTCTGGACACCCCGTATCGACCATTGAACACCCCCAGTATAGTAATGGGCATATGGCGCAATTCCCGTACCACAATAATTTAACGCAACCCCACATCTGAGGCCACGACGCGATGTGCGGCCGATCACCACCATGGTGTTGCACAACTTGACCAGACAGCGCGGGAAAAGTGCACTTGAGCAGCGGCACGAGGTTTTATGACATTTTTTATCATGCAGGCTGATGCCCGCATATCCTGGGTGATGCAGGTTGGTCAGTTCCACAGCTGGCCAGCAATCCGCCAGCTATATAGAGCTGCAGACATGTTCCGTCGGTATAGCATGCTGTGTGTCGGGTAAAAAATGGAAGATGCAGCAGTGGTAGCGTCACCTGGACGTATAGACAATATCCGCAATATCCCCCCCTCTCTCAATAAGTCTGCTTGACACACTGCATGGTCTTCACTTACGCAGCAGCCTATGCATAATACACAGCGACAAGAGTGTGGGAGTGTGTGGATGACTTGGGCCCGTCGATGCACAGGCAGGGTGAATCATCTTTTTTTGTCCGAACAGTTATCGGAAAATTGCGCGTAGCTGCTACTTTTAAGCAGTGACTCGCAACCGGTGATTTGTCGGAGGAATGGGGAATGGGGAAAAAGAGGGTCACACATCCCGTGGCTCTTTTTTCCAGGCTTGACCCTCAATTTTCAGCGGGCAGCACGTATGTCACTTCAACCTACGATTCGCAGGGAATATTCCCCGTTCCTCCGAAAAATCACCGTTTGCAAGTCACTGCTTACAAAGTAGCAGCTACACACAATTTTCCGATAACGGTTCGGACAAAAAAGATGGGACACCCTGCATAGTATTACCTGCTCCCTCCCTGGACAGGTCACTTCCCTGTCTCAACACAAGAGTAGTTTGCGGGCTATCGTCCTATCCGATCCCCACCCACCCACCCACCCCTTCCGGTGGCAAGTAGCAGCAGACGAGAGACCCAGACTTGTCTATTTTAGTCATCATGTCCGGCCCTGTGGCAGTGTGAAGGGGGTCACTCGGGGAACAGAGGATGGGGGGAACCCAACAGGGCTGGGTGTTCGCTCGCTTCCACCCTCCTTTCCCACCAGTTGGCAACTCCCCCCCCCCTCCCCCCCCCACACACACATGCGTGACATCTTATCTGTCCAGTTGATAGAAAGACTGCTGCATTGTCAAGCGTATATTATGTACGTGAAGTTTACTCACACTTTGCTATACAGTGCCTTGACCCATCCGACGATCATGTACTGTACCACGAGGGTGACCTCCGGGACAGGGGGTCAGGGGGAGAGAGAAATACCCAGCACAAATAATATGGCAGCACCGAACCATATACATATCAGGGGTTCTTAACCTTTTCGGGCCTCCGCACCCCTTTGAAGACAGTTGGTCCTTGTCGTACCGCATATAGATATACCATGGGTGATTGATTAAGTTCATAGTTAGACTAAGTCCAGGGATGCACCTTGCTCGCACCCCCAGGGGGTGTCCCCAGGTTTAGAACCGCTGATCTATATATACAGATTGCCATGTTCAGACCAGTCTGTGCTGGGGAGGACTGGGGAATAATTGATCATCGAATCCTGTAATGGGGAACTAGCCTTGGTCTGGGATTTGGGATTTTTGTTCATAACTAGCTAGCCCATGCCTGTAAACATACATTCCATCACTCTGTTGCATCAA
>JYFJ02003858.1:4562-36968 GCA_000934665.2 Catajapyx aquilonaris
CCCCCCCCCCCTCCCCCCCATTTCGCCCCCTTTACATATTCGCCTCTGAGGTAATGGCTGGGCTGCTCTACAGTCATGCCTCAGACTCACATCCTTTTTAGAGAGGCAAGCTGGCCTTGTGTGTAGCCTGGCAACGGCAGGGGTGGGTGGTAGGCGGAGGGTGCTGATTGGCTCGTTGTATCATGCAGGATTTTTCTCTATCTGACAAGTATGGTTTGAGGAGAGTGTCCTGCCCAGATGTCATGACTGTATTAATGCTGCTTCGGATTCTTATTATGCCAGTAGGTAGGGGCATGCACACCGACGCTGGTACTCAGAATGGAAGGGCAGAAATGAAAGGGTATTTTGTGCTCTCCTGCTTGGGTCAGGGATGGAGTTGCGCTTTGTGTTGGTGATGCTGTATGGCTTTATGTTACCACAACAGTACTGTCCTTTGTTGTGGCCCTGCCAGGCAGGGTCCATTGCCCTGCTTGGTGCCTTTTATTTTAGTTCAGCCCAAGCGGAAGCGAGCTAGGCACTTATTGTGAGTTTTGTATCCGCAACGTTTACTGGTGGTGCTGCAGGCCAATGAACATTATTGTGGCTTCGCCAAGCTCCAATCGCATGCAAGCGTCGACCGTCCAAACACCACTGATATCTTCTTGCGCGGTCTATCAATTTATCATTCGAACGATTAGATGATGCACCTATAATGCATCTCCCTTGGCAACGGGCGTTCCAAACCACGTTCCAAACACAAGCAAGCGTCACCCCATCCCAACACTGCAGCGAACTGAATCGGCAGGAAAAATAATATGTAATGGGGGCGAACAATAAACAAGATTGAGGGAGGCGGAGTGGCGCTGCAGTAACGTATGCACCCATGGTTCGATCCCAGCCTGGGTTTACCCACTTCATCTCGTGCAGAGTTCTTGGCCATCTCTGGCTTCGTCTCGGGTGGTATCTTTGTTAAGACAAACCACCCGGGGAGGTCACAAAATGAATACAGCAAAGACATAGCACTGCACCTTGCACATCCCCTCCTACTCATCCTACATCACTGGCGGTACCCAGGCGTTACGGAAAAGGACCAGATGTACAAGCTTGTACACCTAAAAGCAAATAAAGGTACCATGCCAGATGCCCATCACTGGGCGGTGCACTAACCCCAATTATTTATAATAATAATAATAATAATAATAATAATAATAATAATAATAATAATAATAATAAAGATTGGCAAATCACGCGAGCATGATTAGAGTAGACTTTTTAATGTTTATTGCCATTGTCCGGAATGTCCGTCACGGTAGGCCTACTGGGACTGAAACTGAAACCACCCATTACTCATTTTCAGCCAAAAGTGGACTTACCCTTTTCCCCCTCCCTCCTCCTACCCCCAGACCGTTTTTAGACCTTTTTTCATCCATCGAAAAAAGTCTTATAGCATGGCTCTGTCCGTCCCTCTGTGGACAGGGATCAGGTATCATGGGGAAGGAGAAGGGAAAGGGTGATCAGTGGGAAAGGCAAGGTCTGGGGAGAATGGGCGGTCAGGGGCAGGAGGTGGCGGGGGCAGATAGAGTGAACCCGGAACCCGAAAATGGAAAAAAAAGTCTTATAGGACGGCTGTCTGCCTGTCTGATACCTGTCCACAGACAGACAGAGCCGTTATATAGGCTAAAGGCCATTTCACAAAAAAAAATGTCGCGCGGCAAACGGCGCGACTTGCGGCAAATTTTTATTTATATTTATTGTTGCCAACAATTGGCAACAATAAATATAAATAAAAAATTTGCCGCAAGTCGCGCCGCTTGCCGCGCGACATTTTTTTTGTGAAATGGCCTTAAGAGTTTTTTCCTCGAAAAAGTCTAAAATGTGAACGTTTCACAAAAAACCGCCCTTTGGACGCAGAAATATCTGAAGATTAACCCCATACACACCTTCTACACGGATCACCATGCTCGGCGCAGATCCTGCCGGATCCGGCAAAAATCCCGCAAGAATCCCGCGCGATCGGGCGCGGCGAGATTCTGGGAAATCTGAGAGCGGAAGCGAAAACCTGGCAACGCTGCGATGCCCCTCAAGACCCACTTTTAAAACGGATTTTTTTTACTTTTATAAATATCCATAGAGGTGGCCATTGATCATAGCAGATGACCGACTATTGATTTAGTCCGGAAATATGCCTTCTAAGTTTGTACTTTGAGGAGTAACGCCGGATCAGAGTAGCCACTAGTCCACTACAACTCTTGAAAACGAAACGTTGCCAGAGTTAGCGCGCTACTCGGGGAGACATAAAACGTAGAAAAATGAGCAGTTTCGTGTGCAGGTATTAGGGTAAACCGTACAGTGATGCCCACTGCCCACTGCACCTTGGTTCTTTAAGGCCCCTAGTCTGATGACCCGGGGTAAGCTATCCCGGGGGCAATCACCATGGCAGCATATGTAAAAGGATAGCAGTAAACAACCAGTTACCCAGGGGGCAAGCTACCCCGGGTCACCAGACTATATACCTAAGACTGGTTTGGTTTGGTTTGGTTTATTAGGAAGAAGCTAAAGCAACTGTGGCTATCTGGCTGTAAGAAGAAGCAAAGGTGGGACAGATGGAAAGAGAAACGAAGATGAAAAAGAAGAGAGGAAAGACTGGTATGTCTCTTAGTTCTTTAAGAAATAGGCTGTGTAAATGACATAACATGAAGAAATGATCCTGGTGCACCTGTGGTCCCTGGCATGAACTAGGTCAAAAATCAGTCCACAGCGGGCATTGCAGGAGGAGTAATGGCATCTGACACAGAGGGGCCGTCCAGAAGGGCCAACCTTAGCCGCGGCCAGCCGCGGCTGGTCGAGGCCGCGACGGTTCACACGGCAACGGCCGCGGCCAGCCCACGGCTCAGAAGTCGGCCAAGTTGGCCGACTTCCTGGAAGTTGGCTCGCTGCTTGGCCACGGCTTGGCCTCGGCGATGGATACTGCGCGTCACTTGTTTTTCGTCGCTGCCATGACTACCGGCCACTATTACAAATGCGGGTGGCTGTTATTAAAATATGTGCCCGTCTGAACGGGTACCGTGGCCAGCTGTGGCTCCGCAAGCCGGGGCCGATGCCAGGGCCGCGGCTAAGGTTGGCCCGTCTGGACGGCCCCATAGACCTACTGGTCATGTTGGAATGCAGCTGGTATGTGTTAACTTTTTTCTGGACTTTCTTGCATTGTAAGTGTGTTTCTGGTCTCATAAATATCTCGAAAGCAATGTGAGGTATATAATAATCATAATAATAATCCGGGGTAGGGCTTAACCCCAACTGAGGTATGCAGCACGGACCTTTATTTATTATGTCAAGTACATTGGAGCCTTTATACGTAATGCCCGGGCCCACGGGCAGGATGACAGGAGCGGTTGTGCAAGGTGCAGTGCAATGTCTTATCCGTGGCCATTTTTAGTGAACTCCCCTGGGTGGTTTAGTCTGTGGAAATACCACCTGAGACGAAGCCAGAGGTGACCATGAACTCTGCACGAGATGAAGTGGGTCCCCGGGTTGGGATCGAATCCAGGACCTTAACATCTGTGGGCACATATGTTACCGCAGCACCACTCCCACCTCCCCTAATGTGAGGTATATGAAAGTATTGGTCTAGAGGTGCTTTATTGAAGCATGGGATGGAAACCAGTCCCTTTGTTCAGAAGTATGAATTCATTAGGATGGCCATGACTGTCCAGCATCTAATGACCTTTCATAGTGATAGCCATGCCATGGACATTACTGTGTTGGGCTTTAAAAAATTAAATGCCCCATATGTAGGCCTAAGTAAGTATCATGATCACGAGAGTTATTCTTGGAGAGAAATGACAGCAATGATTTAGGCAGAAATACGCAGCAATAGCAAATCCATCGGCCTATCTTTATTGCGTGTAACGGACAAACCGTATTCTTGTGTGTGACGAATACTTTAAAATAAAATAATCAGTCATATTTCCTGACAACCTGTACAAGCTTTTGAGTGGCTTTATCTCACATCAGTTAGGCCTACCTTCCTAATACCGATGGGGTCCCTACTGTAGATAGCCTATTGTTTGCTGCCATGGCCATCACTATCTTGACACCTGGCCATTACTATTTGGACGGGTGGCCATTACTGTCTTTTAGGTAGGATATTTTGTGCATTTAAATATACAGGGTGATCCAACTCTGTGGCACCAGTAGTTATTGGAAAAATCGCGCAAGCTGCTTGTTTATAAGCAGGTCGTTGCTAAGAGATGCTTTCTGGCTCTTTCTGGAGAATCGGGAATAGCACCGGCTGATATTAGGTCTAATGCCCATGTAACAATATTAATGAGGGAAAAAAGGGTCATCCGTAGGAAACAGGCCTGTTCTGGTGTTCGCCGGAGGGTTTCACATGAGGTCACTAGCTGCCAAACCAGAGTGCTAATCCGTCGGAACTGGACAGACCCGGGTGTGTCAATAAATAGGCCTTCTGGTCTGTTCACTGTTGGCCGCAGTTGGCGCAACTGAGACAGGTCAACAGGCAGCGTTGTTTAGTTACCAGTCTTAGCACCTGCTGATATTAGGTCCAATGCCCATACATGTACCAATTAATGAGAGAATGCCCAATGCAGACTGTATTGTTAGAACCCTAGAAGCCCTTGGGCGGCCCTCAAACAGGCCCCCTGAGTAAGGCATGTCCTGGTCCTGACTCTACAAGAACTATTTATTTACTGGTAACTAAACAACGCTGACTGTTGACCTGTCTCGGTTGCGCCAACAGCGGCCAACAATGAACAGACCAGAAGGCCTATTTATTGACACACCCGGGTCTGTCCAGTTCCGACGGATTGGGCCTGTGGTTTGGCAGCTAGTGACCTCATGTGAAACCCTCCAGCGAACACCAGAACTGGCCTGTTTCCCACGGATGACCCTTTTTTCCCTCATTAATATTGTTACATGGGCATTAGAGACCGACGCAGGTTGGCATAGTGGATAAGGCGTCCGACTGCTAATCGGGAGGTCCTGGGTTCGAATCCCGGTGCCGGCAACTCTAACCGTGGTTTTCTGTGGTTTCCCACGGTTTCTCCAGGAGAATTCCGAAGTTGTTTCCTAATAAACAGGCCACAGCCGCCCCCTTCCTTTCCTATCCTCTCCCAAAAAGCAATAAGTAAAAATGCAAGCAAAGAGTTCCAGACAAAACAAAAATTCCCCCCTAAACAGCCGCCGGCTGATAACGGGGTATGAATTATTATTATTACATGGGCATTAGACCGAATATCAGCAGGTGCTATTCCCGATTCTCCAGAAAGAGCCAGAAAGCATCTCTTAGCAACGACCTGCTTATAAACAAGCAGCTTGCGCGATTTTTCCAATAACTACTGGTGCCACAGAGTTGGATATCCCTGTATATATACACTTTTTGATAGATTTGCGTAAATTTGATGCAATGTGAACGGGGACAACCTCAGTAATTAGAAAAATATTTTAGAACATCTGCGTGAAAAGAAAAGGTGAGAATATTCATGCATTCCTGAGACCAATACACTAAACTGGCCATCACTGCATGGTTTACCCTACCCCATCTCCCAATTGCCTCACCCCACACCTGCCAGCTGGGCCCACTCCTCTCCCTATTCCAAAGAGCAGTTCCCCAATCTTATTTTAGTAGACTGCTGTTTACCTATAAATCTACTGTTCCCTTTTATTTCAACCTCATAAATTATGCACACAACTCCTCATGCTTTAAGGTGCATTTACATCTGAGCGATTTGACAGGCGAAATCTTCGCCGAGGCTGAAATTAACAATCGATTTTTGCCCCAAACAATATTGGTTACTTGGGTTACTTAGCCTCAGCGAAGACTTTGCTCGCCAAATCGCTCACATGTAAGCGCACCTTTAGAGGCACATCATACTACACAAGATGCGGACGTATTCTGTTGGCATTCTCAGTCAAAAATGCAAAAAATGAAAAGGTTAATCATGAGGATGATTGCACAGAGACAGTCAAGCCGAGACATTACCAGAGGGTAATGTGCGAGAAAGCCGGCTCGCTGACATGTCAGCGATGTGACAGTCCCATTTTTAGATCAACACCACGTGCTTCAGGATGAAATGTAGGAATGGTTATTTGTTATTTTTTTCTTGCTTATGCCAAAATGTTTCAATCATGTTATATTTATCGATTGACTTTGTAAATTAGGGGTATACACTGTCACTCAGAGCAGTGGCGCACCCAGGGGGGTTCAAACCCCCCCCCCCCCCCCCCCCCCAAAAAAAAAGGGGNAATAAAATGCAATGAAGGTAGGTGTATGTAGAAATAAGAGGCTCCAATAATGCTACTACAGTACTAGGCAACAAAAATCAACTTGTTTCTGTCTATGGAAATTCGTCCCCATTTCTGTGTTCCTTGAGTCACTTGTAATTCATAATGACCATCCATTTTGTCTGAAATTTGTTTTTGACCTCTGGGCAGTCAAAAAAACCAAATTTCTCGACAAATTGGGATCATTCCAAATCAAGTAGCCCAAAATGTTGCTAGACCATCTCAGATTTTGCTGAGAAAAATCACAGCTGTCCAAACATATGCTATAACACTGCCTGTCAAGTTTCAGCTATATTTCGCAATACCGTGGGAATGTGAAAAATCTCGAAATTTTGGAAATAGCTGATAATGAGGCCTTTTTTGGATAATTTTTTTCGTTAGTGGAAATGGTCAAAACCCAATAAGCATGTATATCAAATGAAAGAGAATGAGGAGGAGAATGCACCTATGGAATTTGTTTTACTGAAATTTGTAACCAGAAAAACCTGTGTGGCACTCCATTGGTCACAAGCTCAGTCACTTGTCCAAGAATCTTGACTACGAAAATGAGTGACACAATTGCGTAACATCAGTCATATTTGGTGACAGCAGTTGCGATCCACACAAGGTGATTTGCGAGAAAAGGGGAGGTGTAGATGGCCGAGATGGTAACGTCTCGGCTTGCTGAGTGAAAGGCCCCAGATTCGATCCCCGCCTGGGGAGTTCCCTTTCACCTGCGTCATTAGGGTCTCTGACCTGAATCTTGGAGGTGTCTGGCAACTTAACCTCCTGGGGAACAGCACATGACCCCTTTTCAGACATTGCACTTGCACTTATGTTCCCTCCCCAAAAATCCCTATCTCTACCCTACATCCTTGACTCCTCGCATTGGAGATTGAAGTTAATCAGAAAAATGGAGTGAAATGGTGGTATTCCACCCCCCTGAAAGGGCCTACGGGGTAAACAGGATAATAATAAAAGATTCGCGAGAAAATTATATACTGTATAATTATGTTTTGCGGATATACATACTATCATTGATCATTAATTTTCAAGGACCCAAATTCTTGGACATGTGACCAATGTAATGCCATCACACACATTATTTTGGTTACATTTTAGAGAACAAATTCCATAGGCGCATACCCCTTGTCATTCTTTTTTGTTTAATATTTAATTTCAATTCAACATATAAATGTATATGTTCATTGGGTTTTGACCACCTCCACTAACTGAAAAAATTATACAAAAAGGCCTCATCTTCAGCCCCTTTCAAAATTTCACGATTATTTTACTCCCCAAGGGGTTTCGCAATTATTTGGCTGAAACTTAATATGCAGTGGTATGGCATAGGTGTGTACAGCTGTGATTTCTTTCAGAAAAATCAGAGATGGTCTAGCAAAATAATTCAGCCCACTTGATTCGGAATGACCCCAATATTTTGAGGAATTTGGTTTTTTGACTGCCTCAAGGTCAAAATCATATTTCAGACAAAATGAATGGTCCTTATGAGTTACAAGTGACCTAAGGAATATGGAAATGGCTATGAATTTCCATGGACAAATATCGTGTTGCAAAGTGTAAGTTGTAGGCTTGTGCAGGGCTTGTGATAGGGTGAGAGAATGCCGGAAAGTACGTGAGAGAAATTCTATGAAACAATATTTCGTTGTCACTTTTTCATGCAATATTGACATTCTATGAGTTGGGGAACACCGTATTTTGAACTTACATAGTTTGAAAGTTTCGACTCCTCCCGCCTGAAAAAAAAAATCCTGGGTGTGCCACTGACTCAGAGAAATTTGGCTCAGTTTTGATGATTTTTAATTTGAGAAATATGGATTTCAATATTGCTTTCCATCCATGCGTGACACAGGAGTATAGATTCAAAATGGCCTCCATGGTCACATGACCCCAATTTTGCGTAATTAAAAAAAACAAAACGCTCCAAGTAAAAATTACTAATTCAAAGGGGTTTCATTTTGAAAAGGGAAAAAACTGAACCCATCCTCACAGATTAGGAAATTTTCTCGCCTGAAAATGCAGAATCCAATGGAAAAAGACCCTCGAAAATTCATCAATTTATGTCTACATGTGAAAAATTACACATTACAGTTAAAATCAGTATCTGAAAGAGGTGACAATTCTGCATAAATGTTTCAAGGCCATAAATTCACACCAATCATATAGAAATTCAATGTGCTTAATATTGAAGTTCTTAATATATTTTCAGATAACACACTTATATGGATTGGCTCATGGAAAATAAATGCGTGGAATTTTCATCAGAATACCAGTTACCGCTAATATAGCAGTACCATTGTACTACACTGGTACTGCTAAGTTAGAAGTAACTAGTAGTATGACGAAAATTCCACCCATTGTTTTCAGAAAGGAAACTTTACGAGCAGTAAATTGGAAATTACTTGAGTAAGGCCTATGGTACAGCTTAAATCAATTGGGGAAGGTCTTACGTGTGCCTGCCTTGTTTCAGTACTTTCATTCCACCACGGAGGTCTTGCTACCCTTTTTTCACTGCAGGGAATGTTTTTGCTCTTATCTATATAGTTTTTTCATTATTTTATTTATATTTATTTTACCCCATGATACAACTATAAGTCATTATAGGGGGTGGCACACCACCATCAGTTTTCAAACTTGTTTTTCTTCAATCACCATGCAAGGACTTCAGGATTTAGGGTAGGGATAGGGATTGTTGGGGAGGGGATACTTGTGCAGGTGCAATGTCTTAAACGTTAGGGCCATGTGCAGTCCCCCAGGTTAGGTTGCCAGACACCTCCAAGGTGTGGGTCAGAGACCCTCCCAATGTAGGTGAAAGGGAACTCCCAGGTAGGGATCGAACCTGGGACCTTTCACTCAGCAAGCCGAGACGTTACCATCTCGGCCACCACACCTCCCCCTCTTATGTATATAGGCTCAACATTAGCAATAACAATAACAAGAAAACAGGTCCAAAAAATTTTATCTTGTAGCACCAGTAATGTCAGAATTAAGGAAAGCGGGGTGAATAAGCAAAACAACAGGCAATGTGTCACGTACCTTCCACTTTTAAATCAGGAAAAACTCAGCATGCAAATGCCACTCTAGCAGTTGCCAGTTAAGAAGTGGCCAAGCACCTTTTCTCTAACAGGGGACCTAACTGACAACAACGGGATTGGCTAATGTGCAGCTGAACTGACAGAAAGGTCGGTGGAAGCGACCTTAAGTGATAATAAATACACGCAAAAAGATTGTCGCACTGTATCCGCGTGGCATCCGCGACTTGTTGTTAATCCTGGGCATTGCCAGGTGACGGATGGTGTGGCTTCTGGAATATCGCCATATAAGCACCTGGCAATGCCCAGGATAAACAACAAGTCGTGGACATCACACAGATACAATGCGACAATCTTTTTTCACGTTATAGTGCATACTTGTCTAAAAACTTCGCAACTTTGGATCCTTCTTCTACTGGGATTATCACATCCATCAGATCCAGTGAGTGCAGTATCCAGTACACGACCCATGGCCTGCTTGCATCTAAACACTGACAAAAAGGCACTGAGCATAATGTTTCTGAGCAGCACTCTACTTCTTGTACTAAGTCTGATACCGTAAATGATCCAGCCAAGTGAGACAAGCCTTTCTTCAGATAACTGATGTGTTGCTCCCTGTATAAAAGAGGAACGTCAGGATCTATCTCCGCTCTTTTCCCGAACAAGTCCAGCATTCCCCAAATGGAGTCTTCCACCTGCTTCTGCATTAAAACCACAAAAAATATGTTTAGTTCTTCCATTATGTAATTACTGTAGAGAACTGTTATACAGTAATACAGTGAAACCTGCCTACAATGTACACCACATTCAGTAGTAACTTGCCCATTATAAATATTTGTCTTGTCTCAGAAGATGACTGAATGATTTTTTCCCCCTGAAACAATTACTCATCAGCAAAGAACGGATTTCTAGGTTTTTCCCTACTTTTTATTTTGTAGGCAGAACACCAGAACCGAAATATCAGTTTCATAATACAAGGACTTCAAAAATTGTAGTTTTATAAAACAAAAAATTGCCTATTTCGGACGTTGGGACCTAATTGGCTTATTAGCGCCTATTTTCTCCTATTTGTGCCTTTTCTTAATATTTTTGGTAGTTTTTACATGTTTTCCATTCAAGTCATCCCTCCTGTTTCAACATGTGAATAGCGAATAAGCTGTAGCCTATACACAAGCCAGACGAACTGGCTCTCTACAAGACATTTAAATTTTCAAGAATGATCCAGTTGCTTTGTGCGACGTTGAAAGGTCATTTTCAGCATATAAAGTTGTACTGTCACACCGGCATCGCAGACAAATAATAATGAAAAAACTAAAATATGGAACCACAAATAATCAGTTAGTGTTGCAAAACTACATGGTCAAAAGTAGGCTGCTCCATGGGACTAAAAATAAATTATGACCTGCTTGATTTTTAGCGCCTATTTAAGAGCCTATTTCAACTGTTTTCAGGACCTAAATGCCTACCTATTTGAGAGTTTTTTAGAACCTAGAAATCCGTTCTTTGCTCATCACGTCATCAGGTTTTACTGTATAACGTTACATGCAGGGTATTTTCTCACTCAGGGTATCCATTCTGCTGACCTGTTCCTCGGAAGTGACAGTTGGCACACCCTCATCATTGTATCGGCATTGGGACAAATTTCTACTATTCCGCATGATACACACTTCTTCCGCCAATGGCATTTCCTCGTCGTGATCCATGATCGGGTGGATGTAGTTAGTAGTTTACCGAAACTATTAGCATTGGCCAGCAGCTAGCCAGCAAACCTCGTAACTTGTAGATTGGTAGTAAAATAGCAAAAATGTAAGTAGCACAACGACTTTCGTCCGTTGCCAATATTAGTAACGTAGGCTACTGTACGCTAGTACGCAATAGAAGGCATCCCCTAGCTAGTCGTCCAATCCTGACTGAATGCATTTTTGTATGTAGCTAAGCAATGCTTATGTGTTTATTATTATTATTATTATTATTTTAAAGTGTTGCAGCAACATGCAAAATATGTGCAAAATGCATTTTGGGTTTATTCCTAGCTGTTCTTTACCAATAACCACTTGGTAGGTACTTGCTGTTTACCACAGCAACCAATGACATAGAGAAAATAGACTACCTAACCTAATGCCGCTAGCCCCATCAACCTGAAGCCGAAAAAACCTTTGGTCCAGGGCACGGCTGTAGAAGACTCAGGTTAGGTCACTCCCCACCCACCCCCTGCCGAAGGATTACGCACCGACTGCTCACGTGAGACCTCCACGAGACATTTCCCAGAGCATTTATGTGGCGACCCTACCGGACTAAGGCTGAACTTTATAGGTACGAAGGGGAGGGCTACATGCCGGCCCAATATGGCCGCCGGCGGCCATATTGGGCCCCCCAATGTAGCCCTCCTCTTCGTACCTATAAAGTTCAGCCTTAGTCCGGTAGGGTCGCCACATAAATGCTCTGGGAAATGTCTCGTGGAGGTCTCAGTGAGCAGTCGGTGCATAATCCCTCGGCAGGTGATAAGCCCAGAAGATAGGGGTAGTGTCCGTGGGCTGGTCCAGGGGCAGCCACTTCCAACCTTTTGGTGTGCACCCGTGAGAGGTGGCCGCCGGACCAGGGTAACCTCTATAAGTGCCTCCCCCACCCTGGTTAGGGTGGGGGGAGGCAACCATGTAGGGGACCCTGCGCCGGACTGCCTTTCAATTCGAATCAAGATGGCCGCTTGTTGAGAGGTCTATTTTCTCCGATTTTCTCTATGTCATTGACAGCAACTGACGAACGTAATTAACAACAATTGAGAGTACATTGAGTTAGAACTATTCGCTGATAGGACCCTGTAGACGCTGGTCTTGAAAATTCAACGTATTGTAAATGACATTTGCCAATACCGCCGGACCAACGCACATAGCTCCTATTGGCCGAGACCAACCTGTTTCCTCTGGACCAATCATCATCTTGCATCTGATGCAACGAGGTAGCAGGTAGCTGCCCAGTTGGTGGTTGGTGCGCCTTTGCCTAATGCCTGCTAATGCCTATTATCATGCTGCCATAATAATGTTTTAGCTGCGACGGGAGCGACTCAAAAATACACGAAGTCATCTGGAATTCATGCTACTGCAAGTAACTGGGAACACCTCTCGAATATACCTAGGTCTGTGCGCAGCCTGGATGAATTTGTGATCCCCCGCCGCGCGTCACATGCTGCTCACTGCTCAGTATAAATGCGAAGTAAATAACGCAATATTTTATTACGCGACATTCTTCGATTGCACACCTATATAATACACAAACGTAGAAAAGTGGTAGGAAGCAATCTGGAAGCACCTGCCTAAACAAATGTACCCAACAGTTTGATGGTGATGGGTCATCCCTGCTGGCCTGCCTCCGCACCACTACATCTCAAGCAGCCCGTGAAGCTGCTGGAGCCCTGCAGCCGGTGAAAGTGTTGGGGCCGGCTGCTGGGGCCAAGCAGACCGGGCAAGAGAGGAGGCGTTGCAATAATCAAAACTTGAAAGGGGGGAGCGGGAAAGAGGGTAGTTAGGTTGCGGCGGAAATACGGGGGTAGGCGGGGGCAGAGAGTAATCGATGGGCTGACGTGGCCCTCCGACCGAGCGACCTACGGGTGCTTAGCTAGGTAAAGCGACGTGTTGATAGAACTGGCCGGTGTTACAGCGATTGGGTACGGGGCAAGTCTGGCAAGAGATAGGGGATAGGGAGGGCCGGACTTCTAAACAGGTCTGCCGGTAGTATCGGCGCTGAGGAGGAGGAGGAGCCATGGTCAGGGTACATCAACTACAGAGCGTTCGCGGCAGGAGCTGACAGGAGAGACACGCAGGTATTTGCACAAGGGTGGTTAGTGGTGGCTGTGGTGAGTGATGTGTCGGGCAGAACATGCAAGTTAGCAGATCCACAAGAAATGTCAGAAAGTGTGTAGTACAGTTTGGTGTGTGTAAGAAGTAACATCTTGGTGCAGTATTCTGAAGTTGCACTAGAATGAATTGATGGTGCAGAGTGAGTGTGTGTGTGTGCCTGCCTTGTGTTGCTGCTTCATGCCAGTGCCATATGCTGTGTTAGTTATTAGTGAACACCCATGTTCTCCTGTTATTAGCTACCAGTATGGTAGGAGAGTAACAGTCTGGTGCCAAATAGGCATGTAATGTACGGAAAATGAGAGAATGATCTGACATCGTTTCTTCTATTGTTGCTTTTTGACAATGGTTACTAATATTGTTTTGTGAGAGTATTTCCATGGAAACCGTAATGACGTCAGTCGTTCTCTCATTTTCCGTACAGTAGTCATGCTCTTGGTTGTCACCAACTTAATAGAGGGGTGAGGCAACTGACAAGTGTCACTGAGCATAGTGCAGTGGTTGATTTAGAAGTGGCATGACTGAAGAGCCAATAGTAGCCTTGGTGATTCGGATCATCCGGACAGTGCATGGTTGTTTGGTAGTGTGTTGTCTCATCTGATAGCAAACAGTTACATACGTGCCACTGCATCTTCACCAGATACGTTGTACAGTGTTGGACATTAATCGAGTCATACTGCTAGCAACATTTTCCGAAGCTGCAGAAGAATTAATCTTGCTTGCAAGGCTTGCACTATCCATATCGTCGATTTGTTATTCTGCCGCTTTGGAAAATGTCGATTAATGTCCAACACTGTACATATACTGTTCTGAGCAGGAATAAGCACATCTTAATGTATATTGGCGATATAAGTATATGTTACAAAATAATTTGTTCGCTGTTGGGATGCGTGATATGGTATGAGTGCACCTGATTAGGCTGTCAGATTAGGAGTTACTATTGGTAACAAAGCATGTAAATTTTGTTTGTGATAATGTACGTACAAAGATTTGAGACTCATGAACTTTATAAACCATATTTTCTTGAACAGTACTGGCAAGTGGGGCAATCCTGGACACTTGGGGTAATGCTGAACAAAAAGGGAAGAACTTTTCATATCCCCCATGTGTAATGAAATTAGAATAGTTTGAATGCTAATTCATAACGTAAATATTGTTTCATAGTACTGCTAATATTTGGTCCTTTGACTTTTCATATTAATATTTTTGAAAATGCATTTGGAAGCATCCAGTGTTTTACTTTGGCAACAGTGGGAAAAAGTAATGGCTGCTGCTCCTGGGGTTCAAGCGTGACTGTTGGGCAAGTTATATATTGTGAGTACACTTATTTAAGAGTGTTTTCTAATTAAAATTGTTTTTTTCCCTGTAATTAATTGAGTGACTGGGTTGTAGTGAAATATCTAGGCAAGAGGTTAGATACTATGTAGGAGCAGTGATACAGTGAAGGGTTCAGTGATGTACAATTTGCTCTTCATAAGCAAAGAAAGTTTGTGTGGCCTGAAAAGGAAGATGTGTTGGCACTGTAGATATTCAAGATGTTATAAGAGTGTTGCCTCAGCCTGTGACAGGCAGATGAGGAACCATGTTCACTTTTAAGTTAAATTCCATGGCTTCAGTATTGAGTGAAAGCTACAATGCTTGACCATTGGTGTTACAAAATCACAATTTTTTAGTTACATTACTGAAGCATTGCTGATACAATACACAGTTATTACTTGAGTTAATTTGGTAGTTCATTTCACATGTAATCCAGGGAATCACTCACCTTTGAAAGTCAAATAGTTTATGCATAAAGTCTAAATAAGTAATGTATTAGTCATACTATTGTTATTACTAATAAGCAATAAATAAAAATGATACACCTACGCATGGGGATGAGCACTGGTCTTTCCTCAACATAGTATTAAGTGTCTGTGTCAGGATTACCCCTCTTGTGGGCTGAAGCTGAACATCATCATCATAATCATCATCATCGTCATGATGATGATGATGATGATGATTATTATTATTATTATTATTATCATTCTTATTATTAAACGTGATGGCCAGATGCATGTATGTGGTCATCACTGGCCACCCCTTAAAGGGATCAAGGCTGTGACGAATATGAATGAATGATTATTAAAATTGTTGTTGTTGTTGCTGTTGTTGTTGTTGTTATAGCATCTGAATTACATAAAAATGCTTTGTCAATAGCTTCGCATACATCATTTCATTTTTCACTATAGATTTTCCTTAGAAATCTAACTCTTAAATGTGCTAATTTCAATTAACTATTTTTTTATTTTTTTTTGCATTACCCCACGGGGGGAGTTACGTACTCCTTAGGGGGGGTGGATTACCACCATTGGGGTTTTTCGTTGGAGCGAGTTAAGATAGAATCTTATTAGTGTACTCCAAGGGTGGGTGGGAGGGGATGTGCAAAGTGCAAGTGCAATGTCTCTAATCGTCATTTTGTGAACTCCCCCGGGTGGCTTAGTCTGTCGGAAATTGCCACCCGAAACGAAGCCAGAGCTGGCCCAACTCTGCACGAAAGAAGGTGGGAACCCCAGGTGGGGATTGAACCCGGGACCTTAACTTCCGTGGGCGCGCGCGTTACCGCGGCGCCACTCCGTCTCCCCTAATTTCAATTAACTATAGAAAGTGTATTAGGATTGCCTTCTTTGGCACTACCCTACTTTTGAAAGTATGCATTGGCCACTATGGGGCTCATAATTTGGTTTTCATGCTGCAAAGTTACCTTGCAGTGCTTGCAAAATTGTGTATGTGTAAATGTGCAACTGCTATGGGTATGTTCTTATGATGCATTTTTTTTGCAAACATGCTGCAATACATCTTACACAACTGGAATTATTTCAAGTACACACATGGAGCATCAAAGTGCCTGAGTTGTTTCCTTTTTAAATTTTTGTAATGATTGCAAACAGTGGGACTAATGCTCAGGATGTTTAGGTGAACATGCTCATCACCCACTTGTGATGATTTTACTGCTTAAAGAGCTATTAAAATTTATTTCAGCTGACGTGAGCTGCAGTGCATCTTTGGTTATAGGGGATATTAAAAAATAGGAAATTATCAGGCTTCATCCTTACAGCCTTGCTTTTCTCAAGGACTACTGTTAGTGTCACGTTGCCGTACAAGGTAATGTGTTTGTAACTGGCATATGAAGAAAAGTGCCATCTCATTAATTAGTACTGGTATAGTCAACTATTCTTTTATAGTAGGCCTAGGTATTGGATCAGGGAGCATATACTACATAAGAGGCGCAAACTTCTGTCAGCGCCTTTGATGTCCGCGTCTCTCTGTTTATAGGGCGTTGCCAAGGCTGGCGGCCATCTTGAAGTGTGTGGTGCGCCAACGAGGTATAAATAGGGTACAGGCAGGCCGTCAAGGTCCGCCATCTTTGATGGTTTTGGCTGTCATGGCAATACACAGCAATAACAATTTACTTACCCATTTTCCAATATCGAATTCAAATTCGCGCGTGTTATTGCCGTGTATTGCCATGGAAGCCAAAACCATCAAAGATGGCGGACCCCTGCGGACCTTGACGGCCTGCCTGTACCCTATTTATACCTCGTTGGCGCACCACACACTTCAAGATGGCCGCCAGCCTTGGCAAGGCCATAAACAGAGAGACGAAAAAAGTCGAATGTTTGCGCCTCTTATGTAGTATATGCTCCCTGATTGGATCATTGGGAGAAATGTTGAATGCCTACAACTTTGACTTCTGAAAGTTTGTAGTGTTGATTCTTGAAGGATTCCTCATAAATTACATACAGTGTGATTGCCATTGCATTTAAATTGACACAGACACAGAGTTATAATCCTTATGTTCTTTTCCACTGTGTTGCACTTCACCTCATTTTCAAGGTCTGTCATTACCTAACTGGATCTTGATGGGTCCTACAACAAGCATAATGTTGTTCAGGGTTTGAGGTGCATCACTTCTTCCCAATGACTTAGAGGAAGTAGACCACTTAACACGATGCTGCTAGCCCCATCAACCTGAAGCTGAAAAACCCTTTGTCTTTCCCTGTACTGTCATGGCGGCCAGAGTATGTCAAATCACGTTCCAAATGCTTGGTGGCTTGTACTTGGCAGAATTAAGGGTTTTTGATAGTTATTGTGGTAGTTATTTCAGGAAACTAATTTCAAAATCTAGATCATACTGTTACCCGCCTATACAAGGATAGAGTGAACCCGGGAAACCGAAGTTGAATTTAGAATATATTTTGACACACTGAATTCGCAATCTAAAACTGTTTGTTAAATATTTGTTGAATATAATCTCCCTATGAACTTGCTGTCCCAGCACAGGCTCATTTGAAACTTATTTGCGAAATTTCCCGCAATTCTTTCCCTCTAGTGTCATGGCCGCTAGATTTTTAATTCGGTTCAATTGGGCTGCCGGTTGAGCTGTCTATTTTCTCTACATCATTGTTTCTTCCCCCTTCCCGTCAGCATTTGGTGGTGTTGCCAGATGAAGGTGTGGTACTTTTAAATCATGATTAAACTATGGAATTGGTGATTATTTTTAATGGAACATAAACCTCTGCATCAAATAATATTTGGTTTTAAAATCAACTATTCAATCTATAGTTTTCCTTCAATTCCTCTGGTAAATCTTCCTGAATCATAATTCGTTGAGTTTAGGATGCAGAGTGGGCCGGAGGTCGTGCGAGGAGCCCCCAGGCAGAGGAGGAGCTCTTGTTGACCATCCACATCTTTATGCTCATGACTGTATGTCAGTGTAGATCCTGATTCCTAGTGGAGATGAAGGATTAGTGTTGTAGCATTATTGGAAGTCAGATTGATTATGATAATGTTACCATCACACTCACAGTTATTTTCAATGAAAGTGCCTCATATATTTGTGTCTTGCTATTTCAGAGTGGTGTTGAAACGTGCTGTGATAAGAACTAAAAACGAACCACGTGATCAGGAAGAGGAGCAACAATGGCGTGGACCAAAGTAAAATCCAGAACTTTCTTCCTGGTTGTGATTGTTGCCATGCTGCTCCTGTGCTGCCAGCTGGTGACCATTTCTGCAGCAGACAGGAACGTGAGAACAGATGATCTAAAGCCGAATGACAGGCAGGAAGAACCAGAAGTTGTACCTACAACAGCTCAGGATTACTCCTCTTCCAAAACACATAGTGAACAGGATGATTTTGACGATGAAGAGGAGATTCAAGAAAGGCCAAGGATGGTGTCAGTCAAAGTCACAATAATTCCAGACTTCACTGCTCCTGAGGACCACAGGAGTAAGGGTGAAAGTGATGGTGGGAGTGGCAGTGATGCTAAGCACCCATTGAAGAAGGGACTTTCGCTTGACCCGGGGTTGGAATTGGACATTCCAGAGATGAAAGAGGAGGTGCCACTCACTGAGGAAGAGAAGCAAGGTTGGTATTAGTGTGCAGATACTGTTTTCCTTTGAATGACCAATGATAATGTTGCTAATATGAAGGCAAAATCAAGGCATCTTGCAATCTTGCTACCAACTCTCATCCAGCGGTGATGTTATTTATCTAGTAGTGAGAATTCTTGAAGTGAATAGAGCCTCTCGCAATGCACTTGCAATAGTTTATATGTGACCAGCAAAGCCACAGGTCATTTGCTTGCACATGGCTCCCTGGCTGGATTTTTTTCTTTTCCTAAGATGTCTGTGCCAAGCTTTGCCATATCCAATATCCAAGCTTTGGTTATGTGGGTTATCCAGGATAAGTCTGCAAAGTGTACATCAAATTAGAGTTTACCTAAGGTAAGTTTATTCAGCTGTTATAAGTTTTTCCATCTCACAGTTCCATACCTGGCCACATGAAGAGGACTACTAAAACTCAGAAGGCTGCACAAACTTTCCTTGGGCAGTTCTACTCAGTGACTACCCCCTTATTCCCAGCATTCTTATTTTGTGTGTGTAATTGACACACTTAAAAAGTACTCATACGTGAAAGGTTTCACAGACAGAAATGTTTTGCTGTTATTGTGTTACTTTTTAAATTGCCAAAATATAGCTGAACTTCATGAAAATACTTTCTAATTGTCAACCAGCTCAAGAGCTGTATGAAACGGCCATGACTATGCTGAATGCAACTAAACCCAAGAAACAACAAGCATATGAACTTCTCCAGAGGTCAGCTTTGCTTGGTCATCATTTAGCTCATGAAAAGATTGCCTGGGCTCAGGTCCTAGGATCACCTCTCCCTCAAGATCTCGAATCAGCCCGGGCAACTTTTGCAGAGCTGGCTGCTCTCGGGATGCATGATTCTCAAATGGTATGTGTATGAAAATGCAACATGAAGACAGTTTTTGATGTAATGTCATGATTGATTTCATGGAATGAAGGGCTTGGGCTTCCTTCATGCTACGGGTCTCTCAGTGAATGCAAGCCAAGCCAAGGCAGTCATGTACTACACTTTTAGTGCCCTTGGAAGCAATCCTTGGGCTCAAATGGCTCTTGGATATAGGTACTGGTCTGGAATTACAGTCTCTACTTCATGTGAGAAGGCCCTGGA
Source organism: Catajapyx aquilonaris (assembly GCA_000934665.2). Classification (NCBI taxonomy): domain Eukaryota; kingdom Metazoa; phylum Arthropoda; class Diplura; order Dicellurata; family Japygidae; genus Catajapyx; species Catajapyx aquilonaris. The sequence goes on from JYFJ02003858.1 coordinate 24,245, forward strand.
TTTCTACAGGCGTGTTGCTCATACTGGTGAGACAGGTTCCAAAATTCTTCATGTGCATGTTACAAATATGAGAGTCACTACGAAAGTTTTGAGATGTGTGAAACTGGTACTTCACCCACGTAAATTAAATGCATCACAGCAGAGCCCCCCCCCCCCCCCCNTTTGTGAGTAAACTACTGTCAGATAGCGTCCAGTTTCCTCACTTAGATTCCGTAAACAAGTCCGCGCGTGGTGACAGCCAGTTGCAGCTGACAGTGGAGCTGGAAAATAATCACTTCCTTGGGCTCATTGGCACGATTTTAAAAATGGGTTAAACAAGTCCCAAAGGCTTGAGCTTTTGCAACAGACACTTGGGGCGCTTGCTCCTTCCCGTGCAACAATTTATCTGTGGTTTCTATAATTTAAAAGATGAAGAACTTCACTGACGCAGTGAGCGTCCGGAAATCGCAGTGACTGAGGAAAACTCTGTTGCTGTGGAAAGAATGGTCCCTGAAAACAATCGATTTGCATTTAAGGACACAGACAGCATTACAGATTGAATCGCCAGCAGCGTCCAAAATCCTGCACAATTATCTTTGCATCAGGAAGGTTTCATCTCGATGAGTGCCTTACAGTTTGAAAGTGAATGGTGCAAAAAAATACTTGCCAGATTCGATGGAAGCAACTCTAGACGGGGTTTTGGCATCATTTCTGATTATGAAACCTTTACTTGCCAGTTTGACACTGAGAATAAACATGAGTCGACAGTATGGATCTTTTCTGACGAAAATCCACCGACAAAGGTGATGTGGCCCCGAAGTGTCGTCAAGACAATGGTGGCAACTTTCTTCTTTCAGAGTGGTCAACTGGTCATGCGGTAACTATTCCTCTGGCAGAGCAAAGAACTGTTGCTGCTCAATGGTTCACCACATTTTGCCAACCAAAAGTTATCAGGAAGCTTCAAAAATGGTGGCCAATGATGGGACTGCGAGGGATCCTCCTCCACCATGGAAATGCGCCCACCCAAACGGCCAACATAATCATGCAGTTACTGGAGTCCACGGAGGCTAAACTTGACTTTAAACTTATAATAAAACTTTTTCATTCATTCATAACATCACGGCATAATCCCAGACATGGGGTAGCCAGCGACGACTAGTTTGTGCCTAGCCGTCTCATAAGACCATTGCAATGACTCTTCTGGTGACTGGTCAGGCCACGCAGAAGATATAATAAAACTTTAACATTAAAATTGTGTGGGTGGAAGGAGGTTTTCCAGCCCTGAAGAAGCTGTTGATGCCTATTAAAATCAGGTTATAGCACTTGAAGAGAATGAGTGGAAATAGTGTTTTCAAAAATGGTTTACGAGAGTACGGTACAATAATTTACAGAATGTTGTGGGGATTATCTTGAGTTTAATGAAAATGATTGTGTATTTTTTTTTTGCCATGTCTCAAAACTTTGGTAGTGACCCTCGTATAATCCTTCCGAAAACAAGTGGCACTTTCATTATCTTAACCGCACCAGCAGTGATAAACTTGGAAGATTAGGTCGTCACAACCAGACAGCACTGCTTGTGCCCATGTGATACAGAGGATCTCTGAAATTATCCTTGGCATCACATGTAAATTCTGCCTGGTTGTGAAGGTTTTGTCATAAAATAATATACTTGGCCCAAGCTAAGGGGGTGCTGCTTTCTGGGTTTTTCCAGCCTTCCTCACCATACCTGCTCATACTAAGTGGGTTGTAAAAACCCAAATACCTGTGCAAACTGAGCATGTGCCAACTATATCTTGTTTTGTTCAGAATGGGAATTGGATTACAAAAGGTGATTGCCACTTGTTCTTGGCCCAACTCTAGTTTATGTAATGTAGTAGTATGGTATAGTTCCAATATTGTTATGTAATGTGCAAAATACAATTAAATTTTTAGCACAGTACAGTGAAACCTGCCCATTACGGACCCTGGGTATACCGGAAACCGAGGGGTTACCCACTCTCCTAAAAAGTGTACACCATGATTACTTAACCCATGATTACCGTAGGATTACCTAGATTGCCTATGATTTCCTATGATTACCAAACGAAGTGTACACCTGATTACCAGAGTGGGTAACCCCTCGGAGGAAACCTATCCATTACGGAATTTTTCCCGGGAACGGGCATATGCATAGGACATGCAATGTATTTTTTGACAGATATTACGGAACCTGCCCAACGCAGAAACGGAAGGGATTTTTGTCTACCTTCAAAGAAAATCCCTGTTCATAACTGAAATCAAAAGGTTCACATTATCTCCTGCAAGTCACAAAAATAGAAACTACAGTGGGGAGATGAAGTGGCGTCGCGGTAACGCGTGCGCCCACGGATATGAAGGTCCCGGGTTCAATCCCCACCCGGGGTTCCCACCTTTATCCGTGCAGAGTTGGGCCATCTCTGGCTTCATTTCGGATGGCAATTTCCGACAGACTAAGCCACCCAGGGGAGTTCACAAAATGACGATTAGAGACATTGCACTTGCACTTTGCACATCCCCTCCCACCCACCCTTGGAGTACACTAATAAGATTCTATCTTAACTCGCTCCAACTAAAACACCAATGGTGGTAATCCACCCCCCCTAAGGAGTACGTAACTCCCCCCGTGGGGTAATGCAAAAAAAAAACAAAAAACTACAGCCAGGTTCACTCCCAGGAGGCCTCTGAATAACCCTTTTTGAACTGTCCTTTCACCATACTGTGTCTCCTAATTGCTGGAATTGCTATCGGCCAGTGGCCTTGAAGATATTAGAGAGAAAGGGACTATTTTTGGTTGGAAAACGGAGATGCGGCTTGTTGGGGGGGCCAAGAAAATTGTGACTTGTGATTCGTAGGTGCCCTGCCATCAAGTTCACTGTTCAGTCCAGTTTTAAAATGTAGGGGAAGAGGAAGGGGTTGACAAAGGCTCAACGTATTGCCCCTGGCTGGGCAGATGGTCCAAAAGAGCAGGCAAAATTAATAGCCCAAAAACTTGGTATGGCAAAACTTAGTGTTTCAAATGGGTGGCTGGAAAGTTTCCGCAGCAAGCACATAATTTCACGGAAAAAAGTGTGTGGTGGACTGATTTTGCACCATATTGAAGGTAAGATGCTTATTTCTTCTCTCGTCATTTACCTTTCTTTCACACTGGCAAAAAACTTAAGAACATCCTTGACCTGAATATAGCGGAAACCTGTCCATTACGGAAAATTTTTAGGGTCCCGTGCGATTCCGTAATACACAGGTTTCACTGTATTAAGTTTTTGACCTACATTAGGCTAATAGTAACTGGAAGGCAGGGCTCATTGTTTCAGCAAATTGAGCCTAAGAAATAAGAAAAAAAATCACTGATTCAGAATATGTAGCAAGTTTCAGTAACAATGTAGTACAACTAATAACAATAACTTTCTTTCTGAATAAGTGGCGGAGGAAGTGTCATTATCTGGAGGCACCGTTGTGCAGAGGATAAGGTTGCTGGATGAACTGGAGAACCCGGGATACAGTTCTGGGATACTGGACAGTGACCTGATTGAATATTACCAGCTACTGGCTGAGAAGGGTGATGTTCAGGCACAGGCAAGTGGCACAATATGTGTTGAATTTACAACTTTGGGCTAGTTGGGATGAGCTGTTAGGGCTGGTTGTATGAAAACAAATTATACCCTGGGAAAATATGGCTTGCAAAAGAACAGGGGTTGAATTTTCACCCCACTGCTAGTTTCTGCTAACTTAGCAGTGCCAGTGTTGGCAATGGTACTGCTCCAACAGGTTCTTTGTAGTAATCAAATTGACCAAAAATTAATTGCCAGGTTGGACTTGGTCAGCTGCATTATCAAGGAGGTCGTGGTGTGGAGCAGGATCACCAAAGGGCTCTGCATTACTTTCAGCAGGCAGCAGATGCAGGAAATGCCATTGCTATGGCCTTCATTGGAAAGGTAAACTGACCATATCAATTTACCCTTCAATGTGTAGCTGCTGCCTTCTGTAGCACTTGTTCTTATGATTTGGGACCTTAATAGTGTGTGACCCTCTTTTGCAAAATATTCAGATGTACCTGGAAGGGAGTGATGTGGTGAAGCAGGATAATGAAACAGCATACAAGTATTTTAAGAAGGCAGCTGATTTGGGTAACCCTGTGGGCCAGAGTGGTCTCGGACTTATATACCTTTATGGGAAAGGTGTGGAGAAGGACTACATGAAGGCTCTCAAGTACTTCACCCAGGCAGCTGAACAGGGATGGGTTGACGGCCAACTACAGCTTGGGAATATGTACTACAGTAAGCCATTTTTTGTGTTCCAGTAAATCATTGGATCACCTCCTTTATTCCTCATTGTGCGACCGAAGCAGGTTGGTGTAGTGGATTTGGAGTCCGCCTGCTAATCGGGAGGTCCTGGGTTCGAATCCCGGGGCCGGCGACCCTGACCGGGATTTTCTGTGGTTTCCCACGGTCCCCCCAGGATAATTTCGGGGTCGTTTCCATAAAAATAGGCCACAGCCGTTTCCTTCCGTCCCTATCCTTGGCCCCACCCATGTGTGAAGTAAGAGTCAGAAAAATCGAAGAAAACTGACAGTGGTATGCCACCCCCTAAAAGGGCTCCACCCTGTCACGGGGTAAAATAAATAAAATAAAAATAAATAAAAATATTCTTCGTTGTGCAAAGTCCTGCCTTCCTTGAATTACTGCCGTGATTTCTTCCCAATCTTCTCTAATTATGCTTATAAAACCTTCACCATACGCTTTCACAATCTGCCTGTAAATTTCCACTGAAGGAACAGTTTTAGCATCCAGACATCAGACCACAGATTGTGTTTCACAGTTGGTTGGATTTTTAATTGTTTCATTCACACACATCTTTAAAACTGGAGCTAAACTGCAACCATCTGAAAGTATTTGTCTGTGCTGCACGGACACGGCGGCTAAAGGGTTAAGAAATAGGCGGTGTAAAGGCCATAACATGAGGAAATGATGGTGTGACACTGTGGTCGCTGGCATGAATGAGGTTGAAAGTCAATTCACAGTGGGCATTGCAGGAGCAGTAATGGCATCTGAAACAGAGACCACTGACCACACAGAGACCACATGTTGGAATGCAGCTGGGAAATGTTAACTTTTTTCTTAAGGACTTTCTTGCATCATAAGTGTGTTTCTGGTCTCATATCCCAAAAGCAATGTGAGGTATATGAAAGTATTGGTCTAGAGGTGCTTTATTGAAGCATGGGATTGAAACCAGTCCCGTTGTTCAGGAGTATGAATTCATTAGGATGGCCATGACTGTCCAGCACAACCTCCCGCAGCTCCCTCTCTTTTGTGCTTAGCAAGTCCCCTATCCCTGGATGTGGAGCCCAGTATGCCCGGATGTGGAGCCCTGTAGCAAAACATATTGGGGCGGATGACTTATGAACTGTTTGTACCCACCTAAATTGTCAATTCCCATTCAGCCCTTGGCCACAGATCCAACCATCAGCCACCCGAATGCAATTTGGACCACTGGATCTGGTGATGTGGATCTGCAAACAAGGGCTGAATGGGAATTCACTATTAGATAGGTTCAGTACGGTTCAGAAGTCGTCCACCCGAATGCGATTTGGTACAGGGCTCCACATTCGGGGATAGGGGACTAGCTAAGCGCACAGCCTTCCCCTTTTGGCTAGATAGGGTGTTGTGAGGGGCTGGTCCAGCATCTAATGACATTTCATAGTGATGGCCATGCCATGGCCATTGCTGTGTTAGGCTTTAAAAAATTGAATGCCACATATGGTTGCCTAAGTATCATCATCACGAGAGTTATTCTTGGAGAGCAATGACAGCAATGATTTAGGAGGAAATAGGCAGCATTAGCAAATCCATCTTCCTATCTTATTGTGCGTAACAGCCAAAGCTTATTCTTGTATGGGACGAATACTTGCAAAATAAAATCTGATATTTCCGTACAACCTGTATAGGTTTTTGTGTGGCTTTATCTCATATCAGTTAGGCCTACCTTCTTAATACCAATGGGGTCCCTACTTTGGTTCCTACTGTAGATAGCCTATTGTTTTGCTGCCATGGACATCACTATCTTGACACCTGGCCATTGCTATCTGGATGGGTGGCCATTACTGTATTTTACGTAGGATATTTTGTGGATTTAAATGCCGTACATACACACATTCTGTGACAGATTCAAGTGAATTTGATGCAGTGTGAACAGGGACAACCTCAGTTATTAGAAACATATTTTAGGACATGTAAATGGAAAGAAAAGGTGAGAATACATGTATTAATAAATTGCTGAGACCAATACGCTAAACTGGCCATCATGGTATGGTGTACCCTACTATGGAAAATTTTAGACAACCCACACCAAAGCGACAACAGACCTTGCTACTAACATTTTTGTCGGATAGCTCTTCAGAAACACCACAAACCTCTCCTTTTAAAAACTCCCTTTACATTGGTTTTCGGCTGGAGGTCACCACGTTGGATTTGTGAGGGGTTGTCAAATTTTCCTGTGAGAAAATGTGCCAGAAAATATGGTATCTGGGTTGTCATCTAGTCCATGCTGCCCTCTCGTGCTTAATACGTGGAAATTGGAGTATACATAACTGTTTGTCATGTTTTTTTACATAGTTGCTAGGTGTTCCGGTAAAAATTGGTAAAAAATGAGGGTGAAGTTGATGTAACATTATCAACCTGATGATCCATGCAATTGAAACCATGAAGTGAGCCTCTACGTTGATGCTAGATGGAGCTTGTGTTTGCAACATTTTATCATCCACTTTTAAATTGTAGCTAGGTTGTGCTTGATGTACAATTTCCATTTTGTGTTGGTTTTTAATAGCATTCTTTTGCTCCTATTAGGTGGGCTTGGGGTGAGGAAGGACTACAAGATGGCAATCAAGTACTTCAATTTGGCCTCTCAGTCCGGACACATCTTGGCAGTGTTCAACCTGGCGCAGATGCATGCAACTGGCACCGGGATGGCCCGATCATGCACTACTGCAGTTGAGGTCAGTACTTTTACTTTACTGAAAGGATGAAAAGATGCCATGGTACTTACTGCATTTAGCATTTGCAATGTTAGTTCAAATGACATGGAACAAAGTCTACTCTATGCACACATGGTTACACACCAGTCTAGGAACAAATGTAGTACATTGCAAAGGCCTCTTGCTGCAAGCTTGATCAGGGTTGTCAATATTTTTTGCTGTCTTCATTGTAGCCATTGCTTGCTTTTATTATAGCCATGAGGAAGGACGAAGGGTAGTGACTGATCAAGTTATTTTTTTCAGTTGTTCAAGAATGTGGCAGAACGTGGGCGCTGGGGTGAGAAGATGATGGAAGCCCACCAAGACTACAGGGAAGGCCGAATTGAAGAGAGCTTTCTTAAATATACCCTTTTGGGAGAGCTTGGCTATGAAGTTGCACAAAGCAATGCTGCTTTCCTACTGGACAGACGTACGTTCATGCAAGCTGTGGCTAAATGGGTGAGCGAGGCAGGGAGTGGGTCAGCTTGACAGCAGAAGTTCACTTATCCCAAATATGCATGTGCCAACTCAGAATACAATAATCTCTTCACCAGCCTTGACATCATATTATTACAAAGTTGTTGTGTTGAGCTATAAATAACGGGCAGGCAAATTTGTTAACTAGAAACAATCAGTACTTAGCATTCACTTTTGCTGTTCTACACCCACTTTAACAACTCCCTCATCACTTTCTCCATGTAATTTTACTTGTGGTTGTGTGCAAAGGATGTGACTGTGTTTCTCAAATGACGCACAGAAGAAGTGGATCTTTTTGCGAAGAACGAGACATACTCCAGGGCCCTCCTGTACTGGAGCAGAGCCGCATTTCAAGGCTATTCAGCAGCTCGAGTGAAGCTGGGAGACTACCATTACTATGGGTTTGGAACTCCTGTGGATTATGCTATGGCTGCTTCACACTACAGGCTAGCCTCGGAGCAGCAGCGGAATCCCCAGGCCATGTTCAACCTTGGTTACATGCATGAACAGGGGCTGGGTATGAAGCAGGTACAGTTAAGCTTAATTTGAATTTTTAATTGAGGTGTAATGGTCACAAATTAGTTGGTAAGTGGGTCATTCCAGCTCAACTGATGAGTCAAAGTGATGCTCGACCATCTCTGATTTTGCTGAAAAAAATCATGGTTGTACACTCCGAAGACCTAATGCGAAATATCAAATTTCCGCCCTATTGCGCAACACTGGTGGGAGGGGGGCGCTCTCAAAATTTTGGCTGGATGGGAAACCAGCCCTTTTTGGCGAATTATTTTGGTGTGGGGCAGTGGTCAAACCCATCAAACATATTGTGTCAATGCAACCAGAAAAATACTTGCCTCGCTTTGCATCAGTGTAATTTTCAATAATTTAGAACTCAGGAAATTAGTGATGTAATTGCGCCACATATTTAATATTTGGTGACATGAATATAGACCCACATGTGTTTTAATGTCAAGTTTGAAACTTGAGTCATGCATATTTCTGGAGGTAAGAAATCGGAAACTTTGGGTTTTTGGTCAAATTCGAGACATTTGACCCCAGTTTTCGCTCTATGGCACTTGTACCACGCGACCGACATATACATCACTGGCCAACGAAATAATATATGTCCCATTACGCCCCTCCGAAGAACAACGGCGTGGTGATTTTTTGAAACTTAGCGGGTCGAGCGGCGTGTCAAATTGGCATTGTACAGGGTTCCCACGCTGTCGGGAAACTCTTAAGAATGTCGGGAATTCGTATTTGCTTATTCCCGATGTTGAAAAAGTAGGGATTTCAAGGAAAATGACAAAATGTTGGGAAAATGTCGGGAAAGTGCAAAAATATTCGGAAAACCAAAGAATGGATGGACAGTATAGGTACCTAGTTCATGGATTTTCCATCACCATGCCTGGGTCACTCAAGGCTCCGTGCACCCCCTACCACCAAAATGCCCCACTTCCCAACAAGCTTAATCCTCAAAAGGGTTTGGAAGCTAAAATAAGGATGAAGAATTTTGGTGGTGGTCAGGAGGGGGGCCGGGGGGGGGGGGGNGGGGGTAGACAGGGAAAAAACGGAAAAACCCAGTCGCAACCCAGGCGGGATTGTTCAAAAAAAATGTTTCACTAAAATTCTGTGTTAATTTTGATATGTTGTGGGAATTATTTATTAATTAAACAGTATTTATGTTGAACTTGGTGTCGGTCAACGCATGTGGAAGTGATTGAAAGTGGAGGGATAAATACGAATTATCCTTACGGGAGCCTGGGGAACCCATTCTTAAGTAAGGATCGCCAGTCAGGTCATTCATAAACTGGGGACTTCTTGCAATGCATAACTTCATGTGGCACAGAATTCTCTTACCGTGAGGTCATCCTTTGTGATTGACACATACTTTGCGAAGCTCATTTGCTTTGCCAGCTGGTGACATACCTGCTGACAAGTATTGAAACTGATCGTGTTAATTTGTTCAACATTGCAGGACATACACCTGGCGAAGCGTTTTTATGATATGGCAGCTGAGACCAGTGGAGATGCTAAAGTGCCAGTGGCACTGGCATTGGCAAAACTGTCATTACTCTTTGGGCTCAAGTATCTGGAGGAGGTAAGGTTTAGCATGAACTGTTTATCCACAGGTTGATGGTGCTTTTGAATGGGTAGCAGAAATGTTGACGTGTCTTTCAGGAAGTCTTTGAAGACCATTATTTGCTCATCTGCTTAGAAGGGAAAGTGACTGCTAAGATAATGCAGTGATATTGCCCAGAAGATTCGGATGATTACTGTATTTGATGACTTATAAGACGCACTCCCCCCCCCCCTTCCCCCCCAAATGGCTCAAAAAATCGCCCTGGATCTTATATGCGAAAATATCATCAAGGCCCATACACACAGGCCGTCGACGGTTTTGGTTTTTGGTTGCGTTGACGCCACGGACCAATCATGACCCATGTAAACAAGCTCTAAACAATGGGTTGCGCTTGTTTACATGAGTCATGATTGGTCCGCGGCATCAACGCTACCAAAAACCAAAACCGTCGACGGCCTGTGTGCATGGGCCTTCATCTTCACGGCGTTTCCCAAACCAAATGTATGATCGTATGACCAAATACATATACAAAAAAAATCTAAAACCTGGTCAGGTACTCGCAGATAATTAAAGGGGGGGGGATACAACAGGTTGCTGACAGGACAGGCTATGCTGGGATGTTTACTTCGGCAGTGTCCCAGGTGACGTCCACCAACAAAAGACGGGCAAGGCAAGAGGACCATCTCATTGCTTAGTTGTTGGCACCACCAGACCAAAACCCATCGCCATGCATGGGACGAAGGAGGGAAAATATACTGTATAGGTTTTTTTCCTTAACCCAGATATGCCTGGAAAAGGTTTTGTTGAATTTTTAAGCTTTTTTTGTTTCTATTAGTTCATGTTAGTTCTCAAAACACAAAAAGTGAGATAAAACATTTTTCTGACTGCTTGTTTGTGAGAAAATGGCCGTTTCCTATAATTATGGGACGCTAAGAAAGTGTAACCTAGTATGGCTATAACAGTTGTTGATTACATTACCATGGCAACCAGCAATATCCATAGTTTCATAATATCGTCAATGATTGATTGTTGTCGATCGCATTACCATTGGAAACAGGCCGCGCAAAGAATGGTTGTAATTGAGTAACAATCAACAACAATCAAGGATTGTTGCAACGGTTGCCATGTTAATCAATTGGCATGTAATCTCGTTTTAATTGTATGGATTCATTAAAATACAGTTCAACAAATCATACAAAATCCACACACATACTTTACTTGTCCAAATGTGGGTGCATTTGCCTCTTGTGTTCCCCCAAGGGACGCCAGATTTCAGCACTACTCTCAGACAAGGAAAGTAAAAAATATTCCTATATTTCCACATCGACATCTTCATTCATAAGTTTTTTAAGTATTACAAACAAAAAATAACTTATAATGCTAATCAACATTCGAGGATTAATTACTAATCGTCTTCGGAATGTGGAGGTGCAGCCATTATTTCCTGAGTTAAAATTCAAACACCGGCATCTTAAAAATCTGAAGCAATATTGAGAAGGTTTGAACTTGTATCGTTAGCTGGGACTCTCCTGAAGCCCCCGTCACTACTGCCAGCTCTTTAGCAGCAGAAGAACCTGCGCAAAAAAATTAAAATGTAACAACTGTGCAGGTTTCCCCTATAGGGGACACTCGGCATATCTGGGTTAATATGATTTTATGATATGGAGGTGCATCTCATATGCCTGTGAATCTTATAAGCCGTCAAATATGGTACTTATATTGCACGCTTTAAAATTAGGGCCATTTGATACATTCCTTACACAAAATATTGACAATCCTGTACTTAAGTGGGCACTACAGTCATCGACCTTCAAAATTTTTTTGTTTTTTTTAATCTTTGAAAAAAATCAAGCGTCTTTTCCGGCGTGGAACGCGGCAAACCGCGTCCCTAAATTCAAAAAATTGGCGCGTCGGGAGCCGACGCCTGGCAACGACCTTTGGAATCTTTTCACTTTAAACGTGTTTTCTCAGTTTGCCGGATTTGGACACTGCAGGCATCGCCCAGGCCACAAAAATTTAGTTATGGACTTCCCACTTCACCAGATTTATCCTCAAACATGGGGCTATTGTTCGGCCTAAAAGAATTAGCCTGCTCAAACTACTTCTGTTTGTAACTTTAATAAATGTTTTCTCAAAACTGCTTAATTTTGTAGTTATCTTTCCAAAATCGTCAAAAAAATACTAAAACGATTTCAAAAATTATAATTCTAGGTCAAACAAAAGAAGCCTGAGGTCAAATCTGACTGTTGTAGGTTGACCCCAGCGCCCTAAATCGTGCCCGCAATGGCGTGATGTCACGCAGCCCTGGCGGCCCTTCGACACACGAACGTGATTCGCTTATAGGCGCTAATAGGTCTTAGACTTATGTACATTCATGAAAATGAAGTCCCAACTTCTTGTCTCGAATGGTTTTTTTTTGGGCGATTTTTCACAAAACCCTTGATTTTGACTGTAGTGCCCCCTTAAGGGCGCACGGTCACGACGATTTTTCCCACTCGCGGAGGCCAAGTTGGGCCGAGGGACGGGTGCAGCGTTGTGTTCGCACCGCCGGTGTGGCCGTCTCGCTGGAGGTGCGGACCTGAAATTGTCACAGCATGGCGACGAAGAGCCAATTGAGCCTCCCGACCAAGGCTCGATCAGTTCGGATAATAATTGGCGATCTAGAAGGGGGAGAGTTTTTTAAAAACGGGTCACGGCATCTTGGCCCAGGATGCTAATTTGGGAAGAATCTCGCTTTGTCACGATTGCCGTAGCGCTCCTCTTGCTACTCCTCCAAAGCGCGATTTTTTGGGCCGGTGGTTTTTGCGCAGGTAGGAAAATCCCGTCACCCCCGCAACAAGTAAAATAGCCGGGAGAACTCGCTGATGAAGAGCGGTTGGTAGTGCAGCCGAGTCGTCCCCCCACCCCACCTCAACCCTACTCTCCACTTGCTTGCTGAAGGGGGGAACCAACCGGATTGGGATGGTTTTTGGGCTAAAAATGTACGGACGATGCCTGGTGTTCTGCGTAATCGTGGAATGCATACCATAGAGAATATCACTGAATATGACTTATGCATTATTGTCCCCCACCACCACCAACAAAAATGGAAAGAAATAGTAAAAATAGCAGTGATTCGCTTCCGCAAGAAGCAAGTACATTTGTTCCGTCCATTGCATTGGCCA
>KZ539002.1:939-36946 GCA_000934665.2 Catajapyx aquilonaris
AGTGGGGGGCGCAGAAATGCCACTTTGAACAGCCCCTGGATTGGGTACCACGGGGTCACGCCGTCGGTGAGCATCTGCTTTGGGGGAGTGGGAGGGGGGGGTGCGCAGTAATTCCACTTTGATCGCTTTCCTGTGTTGATTGCTACTGGGTCGCGTAGAATGGCACCTGCATAGGGGTTGGATGGGGAAGGTAGTGGTTGTGACTTGTTGACGGCACTGGTTCTCACCCCGAGGGTCATCCGGCGAGAAGGCAGCTTCGGTGGGCTGCGTAGAATGGCGGGACGACCTCGGAGGAAGCGAAGGATGCCTTTCCTCAGCGCTGGAACCGCATCTTCGGGAGTTGCACGTACAACACAACGAAGTAGTAGGAAGGGAGTAGGGCAGAATTAGGAGGGAGGGAGTCAATGGAGGGGTCATAGGTAAGTGCCATAGTTGGACGCCATTGTAACGGTACGTTGGGGATAGGTGGGAATAACGTACAAGGGTGGGCTAAGAACTACTGTAGTATATTACAATATGATACATAAATACAGTGAGAAGGAATAGGAAGGAAGAAAGGAAGGAAGGACCTGATCAGGCAAAGGATAGGGTGAAAGAGGGCACAGGGCAGAGCCCACCAGTCCAACTCCTATTTATGGAGTCCCTCACTCTGAGGGTCAAGGGTAGGTGGCTTGGGGGAGGATTGGAAAAGGGTTGCAAGAAGGACGCGGGGTCATGGCCCGATAAGACTAGATAAGAGGATAAGAGGAGAGGAGAGGTGAGCTGGACAGGAAGGGACCAATTAGCAGGAGGGGGAAGATGGGTGGTGAGGAAGGACTGGTATAATATCCACCACTGTACAGTACTTCAAATCAAACCATACCCCATTTTGATAAAGCTGGTAATGTGTATATTCTTAACTCTATTTCCATATCAGACTTAATTAGGATAAAAGTTGTTATTAGTCACAAAAATTATAGGTCCAATTTTATATCTAATGACTTTTGTTGCAGAAACAGAAATTGAAGCAAGACTACTGATAATTTTTTTTGGAATAAAAGTAATATCATTTGGATGTTCCCAAAACATGGCAAGCCTTTATCCATTGCGTCTGGGAAATATATACAGTAGAGTTCCATTAACTGTGACATTGATCATTGGCTTATAATATTGTCCAACTATCACCACCAGCTAGCGACATGAAACTGTTGAGTATTATGAGTTTATGGGGGATTTAGCTTTAAAAGCTGAACTATTTTTTAAATCCTACTTGTACCTCAGTTATATGGGTAATTTAAACGAGGGTTAAGAGTCAGTTGTGATGCCACATATTGTCATTTGAACTCGACGTACGTTAGACACGACGCCTTTCATTTAAGGTAAGATTTGCCATAAAACTTAATTTGAGAAGGGAACAGTGAAATGTCTTCCTTAAAAGAGCTGGAACTGCATTCATGCCTTTTCGTCAGTTATTTGGCGTTCCGCTATGGGATAATGTCAGAATCCATTAAAAGAGCCGTCTTTCTTTCCTTGATGTCAAAACAGCTCAAATGTAAACAGAAAGTTTTGGAATTTTTATTAGCAATTTCTGTAAATAATAGCATTTTCTGAGAGGATATTTTCATACATTCAAGGACGGAAGGCTAGGTATTGCCTATGGAATGCTGTAAGTTTTAGCCCACTCTACCATATAATCCTGTAGGTAGAGAAAGTGGCATGCATCAATTATTGCAATGCGATTTTGCACAACAATCGTAATCCTATAATTCTGCATGTGGATGAAACTTATAGCATAAAAAGATTAGAGCTGGATATGAACCCAAAAAATGCATGTCATTTCGTGAAAAAATATTTTTGTTCAGAGATGAACTTAATTACCCTTTTGTTGTGGCTCCGACGGAATTCGAGACTGGGTGAGGTGTGCGCAAAAAAAGTGCAAAATCCACACTACCAAAAAACCGCAAACAATCTCTATGCGAAAGTACTTTTCAGCAATGACAGCACATTTGCCTCCCCAAAGCGGACACTTTGATCTCGTGCCGTGTTACATAGGATATTCCAAACCATTTTGAAAAAGACAAAAAAAGACCAAAAAAATGCATCCTGTTGAATCAACACTAGGTTTGGTTTATATTTATGGTATAGGAGCAAAAGCGAACTTGCATTTTTTTCAGACATACGTACAGTACACTCGGAGTCACGTAACTTCCTGCCACGTCAAAAGTCATTTTCAGGAATTGGGGTGGTTAGGTGGGGGTTTGAAGCGCAATTAGGGCGGAATGCTGCGCTCACCCAATTTCAGAGAATGTTGGTTAAAGGTGCCTTTCAACTCCGGATGGTGTGGGGAGCCGCAGGAAACCGCGGGTCAAAGGACTTACGCTGGTTTGCTATCTGCGCATCCCGGAGAGAAACATAAAAAGGAGGACCCGCTTCCAAACGATGCTGTTGGGGACAAGGAAAAAAAAAACAATGGGTGTGAATCTCCATGGCTGTTAATGGAGGACTTGAGGCTGATAATTAGGCCGTTGTCAAACACCCGGTGTGAGGAGGAAGGGAGGTTTGCTTGGATTATACAGTGGGAATTGAATTCATTAACTTTGCTTGCAAATGGTGCGGAGTGTACTCAAATGGACAATTCAGAGTGGTGTGGCATCTACTGATAGGTAGTTTGTTATTTTTGCTACAACTTGTTTATTGTATTGCTAAGGGTCATGCAGATAATGTGTATTTTATTTTAACAAATAAAATCTTTGAATAAATTTGTGCCACTCTGTTTTGCTTGCCACGAGAGAGCAGATGTAGTCAAAAGGTCCTCCTGAGTATTATTAATGACGAGGGTCGATTGTTTGTGTTAATAACAATAAAGTCATTATGTTTAACAAGTCTGCTATAGTCACAATGTTGTCATTTTGAATTATACACTCATAGGGAAAACTATGACCATGGATGTAAATATCTAGGTCAATAAAATTGACACGCTGATTCGTGTCATTAACCGGAGATGTTTTGGATTATTATCGACAAATTTCCTGGCGGTCTTTTGGTATAACATTCATCTGCACACAATATTACAGGAAATTAATGATTTTTATCATTTATATTATCTAAATTACATATACGTAGAATTGAATACTGTATTGATGTACTATAAAGGCATGCACAACAGCTCCCCCGAATTTTCTGGACACACAACCTACGCGTATTATATTTGGATGTATTACATACAACCGTCAACACCTCCGCAAAATGAATGTGTGTTTAAAAAAATATTCATCTTGCTTGAGTGCATAATTATATGGTTGTAGAGTGATATGTTAGGCTGCAATATGACATGTAGAGCTTAATTAAATTGTAACTAATTTTCAAAATATCTCCTATAATTTGTTTCAACCGAGTTGCAAGTTTGTTGACAGAACACATTTCTAGGATGTGTTGGTATGACAAGTAGTGAGTAAGTTAGACGTCGTGTTTTCTATGAATCTGGTCGTTATATCGATTTGAATTCCGACTTGGAGTCAAATTCATTTGGAAGCAGGCATGAGAGTCTAAGGGGAAAATCCTTTACCAGTTAGTGTACCATTCACTCCTGAATTCAATTTACTCTTGAGCCTGTTGGGCCGCCTTCTACTTGATCTATGCATAGAGTTTGCTTACGGGAACCATAATACCATCGCGGAACCTGAGTATTGCGCCATCCTGCTTCATATGCAAATAATAAATGTTGGAAGCTCAAGAAGCGCCTATATACGACGGTATAGGGTGGGCGAGAAATTGCCATTCCTTAGGGCTTAGGCAGAAAGGGGCTTGGAAAAGGTTCATCCCAAAACGACGCTAACCGTTGTGCCTTTCTTGTTTGGCTGGGTTGCTGCCATATTTATATTTAGCCCTAAGGGATTCACCCTATGCTGGAAGAACAATCATGCACAGAAACTAAAGGAGGTTGTTATACGTAACAAAGTGATAAATGGACCACATTATGCCTAATACTCCAGGAAGCCAGAAGGGGTAATTTATTTCTGCTGCATACAGTATGTGGATAGAAATAATATCACGTTGCATTATATTAATTCCTTAATTTTTTGTATTGATTGCACTGCTGCTATATTTAATAAACAAGATAATAATTGACTATTATTTTTAAGTGGGTAATATGTTGAAAATTTGATACTTTTCTATGAGTGCAAAGAGGAAAGGCTGTAGCCCAGGAAACCATGCTCTTAAACATACAAAGGGTTTGATATTCAAAATTAACACGTAGGCAAGCATTTCATCTTGAGAAACCTGGTGTGTATAAGACAGATTATTACGAAACAGGAATGACCAGTTCAATCCCCGGACACTACCCCTACAATCTTATCTTATCGCCTGACGGGGCGTTTTGCATGAGGTGCTCATTTGAGAGCGCCATGAGACAGCCTTTCACTGCTACATTATGTGACGACCCTACCGGACAGAGCTGAACTTTATAGGTACAAAAGGGAAGCGCTCAGGAAGCGCTACATTGGGGGACCCAACATGGTCGCCGGCGGCCATGTTGGGCCCGCGTGTAGCGGCTTCCCTTCTACCTAAGTTCAGCTCGGTCCGGTAGCGGTAGGGTCGCCACATAATGTAGCTGTGAAAGTCGGTCTCATGGCGCTCTCAAGTGAGCACCTCATGCAAAACGCCGTGGTAGGCGATCAAAGTGACCAGACCTTAGTATTATAAGACCATGGACTAGTGCAAGGATATCAATATATTTTGTAGGCGATGCGAGGGAAATTCGGAAGCAGAAACGCTGTGCAGTACAAGGCTACAAGCTCTGACAAAATCTTCATCCTGAATATTAGTCCAACCCGCCTCGCAGAAAAGGCGGATGTGTAGCTCTTGAGAGTCAGGATAAACAATCATAGAATAACCGATTCTGGGGATTCTGGTGTCAGTGTTGCAAAAAGACGGGAAAGTGGTCATACTTTTTAGAAGCCTTGGAACTTGGAAGATTGACAGTCATATCCTATACAGAAACCTTTCTCTACATCAACTCAGCTGCACATTTTCGATCTGGTGCCTTGTTTACTACAGAACCAGAATGTACAGAACCGTATATGCTGTAAGTCCATCACTGTAAACTGTATATACGAGGTGACATCCACTACATGACGTAGATATGTCCGATTATGGCTTCATACAAGGAAAGGACGTAAAGCGGAATGTTTTTTAATACAGAAAAAATAAGTGGTCGGGAGAGTTCATTAATTTTGCGACCGGACTTCTTATCCCGCTATATTTACTGGAAGCCATTTGATACACACGGGCAAAGGAAACAACATGCAATTCCATTCATATGGGAGCACTAAATAGGCTTACTGAACGCAGGGACGTATAAATAAGCGTATTGCTTGGCCAACGACAAAATAACAAAAAGCACGACCTGGAGCTTAGCGGAAGCAGATTAGTGTACATTATTAGAGGGAAGGCTTCTGAGTCGGTCAGTGACAGTGAAAAATAAATCTCATTGTTGCATACAGCAGGGAAGCAAAATGAAAATAACAGCACGTCCTCAAAAATATGACAACTATAGGAAAAATGCGATTATGAAGCTAACTCGTACACCAAAAATATAGGTTATTCATAATAATTCACTCAAACTTCCAGTATGACTTTCTGGACACCAGAGGATTACGGTATAATATAGATGTGTCATTTGATCTCAGCCGTTTCTGAGATAATTATCATTTATCAAAGGATGCATTATGCTAGCTTATAAGCATCGGGCACAGTCTGAAACTGCTGCAGCCTCGGGGACTCCTTGCTATAGCATCAGTTTAAAGGGTGGTCCATGATCTATTTTGCAGTGGCTCACAATAATTTTATTGGAAATTGATCCTAATAATTTTACAGGAAAAGTCAAGCTGAGTTTTTACTTACCGGTGTATGTTCTCTGGCGGAGTAGTGAAAACCTCCAGGCTTGAATGTTAAAAAGTTGCATGGTAACACCTGAAGGTTTCATTAAAAGGCAAGGTAGGATGTATATCTGCCAGGATATTTGATACCTTGAAGTTGAAACAATAATCTCAGTAACGGAGTTTCTAAGACCAAACGGCACCTGTAATTACAGCCGCTCAGAAGTCGACCATCTTAGAAGTGTGCTTGAATAATACACATTATGAAACACCCTGTATACAGAATGTTGCATGACCAAGTCCCAAGGTGGGAGTAGGGGAAGAGGAAGACGTTGTGAATTATCTACCCCAGCAACCAGTTCAAAGAGAAACAACCCATAGGAAGCGACATTCAGGGCCACATTCAATTAGTGTTTCTGTTTAAAATGGTTGCTGGCGAAAAAACGAGTCTTAACTTATTCACACGCTTTCCTCTTTACTGAGGACTTAGGTAAGGCGCTATCTTGTATACATAATGAATAATTATCCAGACTTTTACCAGTGCAGAGTGTATATGACCAGTTGGCTGTTAGTGCACAATTTAGTTTCAGCGTGAAACTTCATTACAAATTTTTGGGGAGGCGGAGTGGCGCTGAGGTAACGCATACCGTACAGTAAAACCTCGATATAATGCTCTTCAAGGGACCGCCCAAAAGTAGCGTTATATGCGGGATAGAGTTATATGCGGCAGCGTTATATCGAGGTTTTACTGTATTGTATTAGTGTATTACTTGCTTACAATATAGGCCTAGTGCTAAAAATTTCTAGCATTTTGTGTAGCTAGACACAATGTTTTAATGACAGCTGATAATTAAAATACAGTACCACCTTATTGGATACTTAAGGGCTAATGGTTTTTGCATGTGGGAATAAAGATCGCCAACTCAATTCCCAGAATGGAACTATCCAAGCCCTTTCCATGTGGAAAATCCTCCACCCTATCTAGGGATCTACCTCTGGACTCCAAAAGGTGAAAGGCCAGAGTTCTAACCCTTAGAGCACAGTTCTGGCTTACGTTAGAAACTTAGAATCAATAATGAAATGTGCTGTGGATGATATCAACATGCAAATGTAATGCAGGCGAAGGTAAACTTATATTTGGGGGTAAAAGGCACCACGTGTTTTTGGTCATGAAACGGGTGTCACCGCTATCTTGAAAAGAGACGTGATTAAACCTAGCCTGCATTTTTATATCAGGTTGTAACTCACTGTATACAGTATTGTTCTCTCTGAACAAAATCTCATACAGGGACATCATCACGAGATGGAGAATGGATTACAACAGTTGTGTGGCGGTTATAGCTAGCAGTTGACATGTGCTTCTCTGCGGTGTACATATCCTGCTGACATTTTTTGCAGCTTTTTATTGAGGTAGAAGGGTTTGATGGATGGCGGGATTGGGGAAGGAGGCCATAATACTTGGGAGAGAAGTTGCGAAGAGGGGTGAAGAACTGTAGGCTTTCTTGCTTGTTTGCTTGATTAATTGATTGACTGATTGATCTACTCCCTGCTTTCGCTTCTCCCCCGTCTTGAGAAATATTTTAGATTTTGGACTCATCTTGTTGACCTTATGGTCCTCCTCTTTTGAGCCTGAGGCAGATGGTAGTCACACACATTTATACATAATAGGCGACAGGGAGTCCTGCAAAGGAAAGCGTCTGCCTTGTCTGCTCTGGCACATGTCAGTGATGTTGATCAGCATGTGTCTACAATGGCATAAACAGTACTTATGTTGACAATATTTTGAGGTTAAATAATCTGAGTAGCGGTTACCATTCAAACTCCACTAAAACCAGAGGTACCGGTACTGTACCTGCCAAAGACAGTTTTTTCCAGAGGTATCTTGTCGATATGCAACAATCAGAATATTTATGCTTTTTTTCCCAGCGACTTCAGCTTAGGCGAGTGCTGATGGTTGTGTCGCACCAGGATACGTCTAGCGAAAACTTTTTCTGGTAGATAGTAAGGCTAACTTTTTTTTTGTAACGAACTAAACTTTGGATGACAAATACTCCATAGAGGGTCATGTGTCTCCCCTTACTTATAAATAAACTTATGTGCTTTGCTGATACTGCACGACTGATAAATGGACATTGGGCCTGTCAATTTCTATCTTGTACGAGATAAACTTGTCAGAATGGCCTAGTGGGCTCATGATGGTACCCATACAAAGAACCGATTTTTTTGTTAAGCCCTTCTCTTGTCGACCAGTGTTATTTCTCATTATAATGATCTATTATTATGCAACTATTACGTAAACGGTTATTAATGTGCACAGTAAATTTGAACGAAAAGTGTGAATTTTATTGAGGACTATTCATGTGACGTTTTGACTGCTTTAGCATTGGTTCCGACTCTTACGTTGAAAATGGGCTGGCCTCGATGAGGCATTATGTTTACATTGTGCAGAATCATAACGTTCAAAGGCTGGAACAGAACTACAATAATTCATAAAAGGTTATACGAGTCAATATCGAAATGAGGCACTCAGAGTATTAAACAAAGGTCCAAATCAAACATTGAAACGGAATGCTACAGCATCCTATTACAGACGATATTGTTGATTTTTTGCGAATCAGTTAAAAGCGAGAAGGCGTTTTTGCGACCTCTCTCCTCATGTGTACGTGGTATTTTACATAATTGAATCCTTTTCTTATGTCCACAATGTTACTGTGAAATTCAATGGCTATTCAGCGTAATTAATTTTTTTTTGTATTACCCCGTGATAGAGCCTTGGGCCCTTTCAGCGGGGGGGGGGGGGGGGGGGGGGGGGGGGTNGGGAGGTGCCCAGTGTTTATTTGCTCACACGCGCACGTCATAAAAGCTAGGTCAGCCATGCATCATGTGGCACATATGATGCATCAGTGGCTGAACTGAAATTACGTCTCTTTTAGCAGCCTGCCCGTGACGGAGATATTATTTGTTTTGTTCCAATATCGGTTGTGTTCCACGCTTCCACCCATCAGTTAGATTACTTCAAAACAACTACACATGGCCATAACGCCAGACACTTGTCAAGTAATATGCTTGTTACTTGCTAGTGCTCCACGTGTATTACACTTTACAACAGGTATACTGTGAGAGCTAAGAATATTTCTGAATAAATGTAGAACAATATTATTATTATTAAATGCCTGCACTATATTCCTACAACCAAAAAGGTCTTCTGTTACCTATTTTGTACTGTCACATTTGCAAACTCTGAGAATCTTCCCATAAGCCTCACTTTAACGTAATTACTTGTCAAGTTTAGCGAGGCAACGTTCCATTGCATAAGCAATGCTCATCTGTATTCTTACACGAGTGAACGTGGTGGGTATCGCCGCAGTAATCTCTGTGGCTTGATAAGGTGATGCGATGCGGCGAGTTAACGTGTTGTTGGAACTGTGCAGTGAGTAATAATAGTCTTAAATGCCACCGCTAAGAACGACTCCAAAGTGAAGCCTTTCGGCTTAATTGCTGCGATCCATCTTCCGTGGCTATCTACATTACACCGGGCCGCTACTTATGACTCTCTTGACGCATAATGCTCCGTTTTAGTGACGACAATGGAAGCTGTGCCCAGAATGAAAAGTGCAAGTGCTTGAATAACCTCAGAGGGGTCACGGCACCTGGCACCAAGAAAAATGCATGCATCGTTTGTTTTTGGTCTGGATATTACAAGCATTCTCGGGATGTTGTCGGGTAGGATAAGATAGGGACTGTGGTGGATTGTGGGTCGGCATCAGCATCCAAAAGCAACCCTTCCCTACCCCACCTACCCCCTTCTCATCTCCCGCATCCTACCGTCATACGCTCTCCTCCACCCCCCTCCCTGCCCAACCAACTATCCCAAAATTTGGAACGCCTGCGCAACACCGCCCCAACCTCCGGATGAATCTTCGGGAGTTTGGTCTCCCGGATTCTGTCGGGCTGCCAGCATCCCCAGTCGGCCGCGGACCGCCTCCCCGGACAAAAGCAATGACCTTACATATATAACAGAATTGTTTTCTCAAAAATAATAGATTTTTTTCGGCCACTTACCCCCCAGAGTGAGACATTGGATGTGCAAGTCAGAACAAATGTGTAAGTGCCAGTGTTGCCAGGTGACTTGACCCCGACTGTGCGTGGTTATAGCGACGACTGTATATGACGCGTGTACGGGCGGGGGTCACACCCCCGATGGATGGACACAATACAGTAATGTGAAGGCGACACCCTTTTTAACTCAAATGTAACTTACGGACGAAAGGATGAGGAGCGCGTTGGTGGTGCTGGCGGCATTGTCGCTGGGCCTCGTGACACCTCCATGTCACGCCCAGCATCGGTCGGAGCCCACGGCGGCGGGCAAGGAGAAAATCAACGTCGGACTCATACTGCCCCATACTACCTTCCGATTGAGGGACTACACCAAAGCCATCTCGCAGGCCATCAGCAACTTGCAGAAGGGACGGATGCGGAGCCACGAGTTTCTCAAGCGGTACAGGTTCTCCTCCAACGAGGTGCACATGGTACTGCTGACGGTCAATCCCAGCCCTACAGGTGGGTGCGGGGAGTTTTCAGGGGACGGGTGGGAACAGGGAGATGCAATGCGGTGCACGGGTGCCAGCAGGTGAATCGACGATCCGGTTAGGGAGGAGATGAATGGAGAATGTGGAATGGAGGTAAATGGCCAAAAATTGGGTTCGAGGGGAAGATTGCTATGTGAAGGCCAAATTCCAACAGGAAAGTTGGGCATGAAACGGGCTGTAACTTGATTTAACTGCCATTGAAATGTCGATTGTTTCATTGACCGAAAGTGACTGGGGTTCATTCACGGAGTGGATGGACCGTAATTGTTAATGGCAAGTTAAGTTTCACACTGTATATAACTAATACAATGGAGTTTCATATTCCTGCGGGCCAAAATGATGACATGGCATGCAGAACAACAGTCGAAATATGAATGCATAAAGATTGTTTTCCCCCATATGTTGTAGACAACAGTGTAATATCTACAGAAAACTGAACTGACCATCAGAAAGTGCGAATGAAACACTGTATTACACAATGCGTCATTTTGATCAAATTGTTGCTCTGATTGTTCTACGTGACAGGGGATTTTGGTGTAAATAAAGAGGCCTCTTTGACGTTATATATAGCATGCAAAATGGTGTTTGACCAATGGAATCTTAGGTGGACGATAAAAGAAAGTAATTGACTCTGGGCTTTTGAACTCACGGGGCAGACACCTCCTGCCACACACCCCGACGAAATCCGAGCCATGCGGATTGGCAGAAGCATATATAACTGGCTACCCGTGATTTCTGAAACTGCATGATGGCCAGATGATCAATCGTTCCCTTGAGCAGGTTCCAAAGCTTTTCTCGACCATCCAGATCGGATCGCCGCAAAAGCGCTGCATCCGGTCGTAAACTGCTCCCGGAGAAAGAGCATCACCCTTCCAATCGCACCAATCCCAGATTTTCATATATTCCAGCAGGTCATAGAACCCAGCATTTTCTGGAGCGGAAAACTTGGTCACACTCCATTGCTCAATGTCCGTTCTGTGGCAATGGCGCCAACATGTAGCCTGTGGATTTTATCATCAGAAGAAGAGACACATTATAGTGCTAGAACACGGCTTTTACCCCACTCCTTTTCTCCAACAAAGCAAAAGTACCCTCTGCTTTGACATACCCAAATAGGCTAATAAATAGCCCTGAATTTATGCATATAGGGCGACGACCTCTCTTGATTTGTTCGGAAGTGTTATAAAAAAAGGCCTGTCAGTTTATGAGCCAATAGCTTCTCTGTAGCATTTTACGGGGAACTATATCCAGCGTCACGTTACAGTGTTGTGTTTTTCCCCTCCATCTGCCCACTGCAGAGGTTTTCAAGTTGAATGCTCTGTGGGAAGTAAGGGAGACACTGTCCTGTACCATAATATACATGCATTATGGTCGGTTGTTCATACTGGTAAATATTTGGGAAACCGTCCGTTGCGATTTAGCCCGTGATATTTTCCCACTAGCAAATAGTTTACTGACGGGCAAAAATTGCGGCTAAAATTCCCTCACGTTTATGTAGATAATTTATTCGTTTTATGAAACAGGGGCTCGGAGGCAGCAGCGATGAATTATTTTAAATATTATGCTTAGTTTTGATTTTCGATGCTGTTTTCATATCCCGTCATGCCCACTAGGTTCTTTTGGGAGATTTTTTATAGCATGATAGACACAGACGAAGGATAAAAGACATGCCTCTCCTGCTGGCAAATATCAGGACTCAATACAAAATGTCAATTTTCGCAGTAGGAAAACAGTAAAGAAATATCTCATACATTTCACGTTATGAAAATTCTGGTTATTGACAATGCACAGAACGATCGATTTTAATTTTTCTGTGCGCTAGAAAGGGTAATAATTTATTGCATAAGGTCATAATATGCATGGCACTTATTTTACAGTTTCCAGCAAAAGTGTCTTTCCAAATCTGAACAATTTTTTCCTCGCATACACGTTTGCACTACAAACACTTCTCCTGTCTCTTGTGTGAACCTTTATGCTTTACAGATGTGTATCTGTTCTGCATGCGACCCTATTTCCGGGATATAAACTAATGCAAATGAAAAAGTAACTTTCCTTTCTGAAAGATAATGGAAACTATACTTGAAACTGAACGCCGCCAAACATACCACGTATACTGTACTTTATAATTTATCGTCCCTAGACACATGGGTTGCTATCTTCGCAGTCTCAAGTCGCTTCATTTAAAAAATAGCTAATATATTGTGTGGTTGAACCTTTTTTGAGTGTTTATAGAGGAAACGTGACTTGTATTTGATTGTTTACTAACCTTATATCAAAGGAGTAGTGATTTAAAAATAAAATTGAATGAGGAGCACTAAAGATATGCCCAATATATTAATTTTTAACTTGATTTTAAGTGGAAATTAATTTAAATCAAGAGAAAATAACATTGACATTTTAATTAAAATGTATACTTGGTACAGTACTAGCCTATTACTGCCGTATTATCGTTATACGCTTCTGTATGCTTTGAGGTTCTAAAAATGAAACTTGTGCTATCGAATTCTGGGCACGAGCTTTTTAAAACAAACCGCCTTTCAGAAATCTGTAAAGTAGTTTTAAACAGAAAATATTTTAACAGACTTTCGGACAGTGTTTTATGAGCGGCTTATCTAATACACCCGCTATTGAGCCAGCATTAGATCCATAAACAGTGAACCTGAATTTTTAAACGCTGTCATTAATTTTTTAATGTTGAAAGACATGCACCAAATATTCATGGCTTAAAAATGAGGAAAAAGCTAATGCGACTGTTCTTAATCTTGATTCGTAAAGCATGTTACATGTGAGGCCTATGACATTTGGATTCGACAAAGGTGAAAAGTATGATTATGCACGAACACAGTATGACAGTGGTGGAATTCCATCCAATTTACTAATGGTGATGTATACAGGTCTCACGGAAATTTTCAGCATGCCTATTCATTTGACGGAAGGGATGAGGTGAGCATAATAATTACCCATACTTTTGTAATAGCTGACGATGTAAAATCGTCGTTATCAGCAGCAGTTATATGGATAGTAATCTCAATAATGCATATTGTTTGAATTGCCTCGTGTCCATCACTTAGAGTGAAGCCAGGCGCATTTGCAGTTTCATTTTAAAATTCCATTGTGAATGACCGTAATTATTAAAAAGGGCAAAAAGCATGGGGTGGTGTTTGTGCAGTACGGTATTTCCCGCAGTTGAGAAGTTATAACCTAAAGCGTCCTCTTGCGAATAATAGGCGAATTTAATTATAAGTGAAAGTAGCATGCAGCATGGCTTTGGTCGCATTATTGGCAGTTTTTATTAATTTTATGTCCCTGAAATAAATGAAGACCTGAAATCTACCTAACGATCACATGAATTCGAGATGAGAGTATAAAATATGATTCGCATTATCTCTGATGAGATCTTCTATCTTCAAACATGTTTCTATGTGACCGTAATTGCTATTTCCTACCACTGACTCCTCTATCCGACACGTCAAAGACTTTATTATGCAATTCCTAAGTTAATTTGGGCGGATATGTGACTCTGATGGTCCTACGACTCAAGACTTCCAAGAATGGTTAAATCGCGACATAGGTTTTCTCCCAAATACAGGGGATAGTTATTTGTATGTGACTTTATTTTTATATGGCTTTATTTTTCATAACATTATAGTTATTTTAAAAGTGACACGATATGTCAGAATAGCGGTATAACACCCATGTGAACACCTGTAGAGGTGGACTAACCATTATAAAGGTTTTCATCTGAGAAAATTCATATCCCGAACCTGGGATCTAACTCAAGACTTCAGATATGTAGGGGGTATACCCACCTCTAATAATATAATTAGTTATGATAATTTATATAGAACATAATTATAGGGGATTAAATGAATACAGTACAAATTAATTTTTAATTGATGAAAAGTTCTACAATAATTAAAACATATTTTATCCAAATATATACCGGAAATTAAAATGTAAAAATTGCTACCAAACAACCTCTTAGTGTACGGGGTCACTGTGGCAAAATTTGCTTGTGTAAATAATATTGCAAAGTTCAGCATTATACTAGAGGCACTTATGGTACATTATTTTTAGTTACACCATTAGAAAGGGAGCATAGGACGTTGTTATTTTATCCCTTGTTTGCGAATAAATTATCTGCTGGTCATTAGCCACGTTGGCTTTTCTTATACATGCTTTGGCAGCTGTATACTGGCCGTGTACATTCATAATGTAATTATCTTGTCGTTACTGTGTTTTACGATGTAGGCACATTTAAAAATCTGTTCATCACGAGCGTGTGGTCAGAAATTGAATTTGCTTTAAATTACACCCTTGCAGCCATGAATTGTGGCTAATTCTGTGTCAAAACAACGTCCAGTAAACCGCAAATTACATAGGCGTAAGTCATCAATTCAAATTAATACTCTATGTCAACAATGGATTTGGACTCAGTTTCTGCTTTGCATACTCGAACGGATTCCACGGCCCAGTTGCATAGCACAACGTGCTAATATCAATACCAATTATGAATCGCACGCAAGAAGCGTTCGCCATTTTACGAATATCTCACTTGAAAATGACGCTGGAATTTTTGTGAATTCCCTGTGTGTACTTTAGGGCGAGAGAGAGAGAGAGAGAGAGAGAGAGAGAGAGAGAGAGAGAGAGAGAGCTGAACGAGCGGATAAAAATAACAAATCTGCTTTGAAATTTGAAACGGACAGCAGTTTTAGCCAACTGCAACCCCGCGGATGTTGTTAGTGAAAGCCAATTGACGAACCCGGAGGGGGGGAGGGGGATGCCAAAGTCCATATTTTATTTCCACTGCCACAATATATCCTGTCCCCAACTTTTTCACATTTTTGTTACTCATGCAACTACCAAATTGTCGCCTCCCGTGGTATTAGAGTTTGGAGAGCTTGTCTACACCTGTCAGTTACTTCCAAACTCATAATTATTGCATGTTCATGTTTGTTGTTTTCTGCTGCAATTCCAACCAACTGCAGAACTCTTACAACCAGCAGTGATGTTATATTATTATTAAAGTATTGCGAATATTCTCCACAGACTGTAGTACGCACTGGGTGTTTAGTAATAACACCAACATAATATTATCCTAGAGTGAACTCCTGGTCACCAATAAATCACTTTCTAGGGAGGGACGTATACCTGCCAGGATATTATTTTATACCTCGTGGTTACAGCCCATTATTATGGGTAACATAATTCATATTGAGAGACGTATTAGTGTTCACTGTTCATCTTTCATGTCATAATTTTAATCGATATTAGTGGAATTGAAGTTAAAAGCACCTTGGGACTACACCACAATAACACCACTTAGCGACGCCCTCCTGATAGTCAGTCCGGCCATTAATATGGGGTGAAAATGTCATTAAAATATCACCTAAGCCAATTTGCACATGCAGTAGCAGTGCAAAGAGTTAGCCGATACAGTATACGTCGCATAATTTTAGCTGCCTGGAAAATTTGATATCTCACATTTACAGCCTCTATACATTAAACACTCTACATGTGCTATTTTCGACAACCAATATTGCAGCTACTCTCAAGTAAGATATACTGGAACTACTCATAATTTTATCTCTATGACTGAGACTATTGTATCACAATTTGTGCCTCACCCTATACATTCCCATGTGCTAAATAAAATAATAGATTGCAAGTGACAATGCAGCATATGAAGCCGATGGGGTTGACCGCATGTAATGTCGAAGGTTAAACGGTCCGTGTGCATTTGGAAATATGCCCAACCTGTATATGCATCCGGATAAACGCAACCTGTAGCGATATCGCGAATCCCTGAGATAAAGTGAGCCGGAGGCAATTAGCGACAAATCTATGTGGTGCACTTCCTGGAATTTGAATAACACCCTGAAGCCATTTGGCCTAATCTGTCACCAACGGAAGAATAATGCATGTAACTATGAATATGCCTGTAGTCTAGACCCTCGATGATTTGTTCGGAATCCGATAATGAGACGTGCCTGCCGGTGTTTCCCGTTTTTTTTAGCCTGTGTCTCTGCACCAAAGCTTTCATAATAAACCTACAAACATTACTCATTTGAATGCCAGCTCGTTCATTGAGCGGAACGAACCCGAACAAAAGGACCCAATTTTCGCTATAATCTCTAGATAACGAGAGTTATGACCGGTATTCCGATCAGGCGAATCAGTTAGCTAAAACTGGCCATGGTGGACGTTACACGGGTCGGTTGTTGTCTCAGTGTCCCATATTATACCCTGTCCCTCATCGTTTGCACTCCATGTCCAATAGTGCCTAAAGGTCTTCTCGTAGACCCTATCATTTATTATCGACGCTCCTTATGGGATGCATTTAATAATGCTGGGACCTGCGGGGGTTTATTGGGGTCTTGTTAGTGGGTCGATATCTTATAGTCCACAAGAATTACAGACATAGGACACAGGCCACGGAAAGGCAGAGCGTTCGTTAGTCAGTACATGGATGTACTGACTAGAGCTTCACATTTTATTCTATCGCCTAGTGTGGCCTTAGCGACCAATAACAGTGGCTTTTATTTCAGCAGATGGTTACACTGCGACATGAGTTGGAGAAAATCAGCCATGAAACATTCACAACTAAAAGGCTGATGGAAACGGTGCAAAGTTCGGATCCCATTTGATAGTCAATTGAAGTATGGGAGGATGTAGCATATAAAAAAGGAAGGCGTGACGGTTGGGTGGGAAGAACGGAAATGCATTTTCTCGTCGGAGAATCTAATACACATCCTTTTTGGAGTAGTCGTTACGAATTCCATCAATTCTGATCGCTCTGCTCATCGATGCGAGCTCCTTGCATCTGATGTCGCTAGGTAATAAAAAAAAGGTGAAAAAGAGGGTGTGGCAGGTGCAGATTGAAATGGCGTCATTTTTCAGATTTTTAACATCATGGAATTTATTTTTCTTGCGTGATTCTGTCGAAGGATGAAATAATGGTTGTATTAATATGGACGTTTTTTTGGTCTCTTTCATCTGGCGTTCTGTCAGTACTTCGCATAGGGCAGATATGCAAAAAGGGATTCCAAATGAGGGGGTATTTCACAGCAATTATTGGAGAAAAGGTCACACCGGGCTTGTTTTAATGCGTTGGGCAGACGTAAACAATGCATGAGCGAAACAGCATGCCTCTATTAGCATTTCAATCAATTACTGCATGTCCTATTTTTAGTCTGGGGGATATCGCAAATGACAATAATCACATTATATATTTTTTGA
The DNA here is from genome assembly GCA_000934665.2 of Catajapyx aquilonaris. Lineage (NCBI taxonomy): Eukaryota > Metazoa > Arthropoda > Diplura > Dicellurata > Japygidae > Catajapyx > Catajapyx aquilonaris. Next base: position 18,626 of record KZ539002.1, read on the forward strand.
GGATTAGGCCTGTGCTTTGGATGCATTAGTTCTGTAGTGGTGTGTACAGTTGACAAAATGCTGTCGGTTTTTGATATGTAACATATTTTTTTAGTAATGAACTTTGCAATTTTCCTATGACAATTCCAATGAAGGTAAATGGCGCATTTTCTTTTCTTGAAATTGGCATGTTTAGTACCCAAAATTGTCATGAAAACAATGCATATCACCTGTGACAGCAATGAACCTGTAGGTAGGATGGAGAATGTTTCTGCTTCCCTATGAAAATATTTTTCAATATCGATTATAGGTAATGCAATATCTTTTTGAAAGTGTTCTCAATGAAACAAAATACACTGCCTCAATATTACGGCGAATAATGCAGTGTTTTCTACCTGTTACATTTTTAAAAGCAATACGTCCTTATTGACAAATAATGGATTTACGTGATGTTCATGGAAGAAAATATTGATCGCTCGGAAATAAATCGAACAACTTGGACATCTCGAATGTAAGGGTAGCATTCTTCTCTTTAGGATAGCGCAAGTCAGAAGATATAGCCTAATAACACCTTAAAGGTCGACATTCATGCTATTTATTGTGACGGGTATAGAGTTCAAATGGCTTTTAGCACTTCCACAATGACTTCCTAATGATTCTAGATTGCGTTAAAGTTGATCAATGTATGAAATAGTGATATTTATCAATGGTTATACTGTACATTGTGGGAGGGGCATTGAAGCGGTAACGCTGTGTAAGTGAAAATAATAACTAACAGAAGGCTGACATCGAACTTACAGGCAAAGATTGTATCGGCTGTTTGGTAATAATCTTTATAAACTGATGTATGATAAAAATTTGGCAATTTTCCTGTTGGGAGAAGTAGTAGCCTACTGCAAGCTCTCATGAAACTCATAATGCAAAAATTATTCTCATATCAAAAACTGACAGGAAGTGAGATTATTCATGTGATGGACGTAACAGGAGACTGACAGATGTTGCACCATGTGATTTGAGAACCCTTTTGGTCATTAATTTCTCAGTTTTAATTTACAATGAACAAAGCTATAGCATAGGGCCTACTATAATTTTGACTTCTGAAGCAATGGTCCAATTGATGTGTCGTAGTACAATACAACAATGCTATTGAAAATTACAGTACTTCACTTCATTTTTGAGGCTTTCATGTTCAGTTACAAATTGCGTGGGTTCTATTCTTTGTGAAAATTATTATGGAATTGAAACTCTATAGGTTGAATGACGTTAAGTCAATAAAATCTTCGGTCGCAATTTTTATGCGGGCCCATGGTTATTGCTCACTGTACTGCACGGTATGATTATGCTAATGCACCAAATTATTAATAGAAGCGAAATGAAAAAAGTGAGCAATTTCAAATGCAGTATATGTGCTAGTTTGCGAATGGCATATAAAATGAGCCCTCATTCTATGACCTCACTACGAATTTCAGTTAAACTGATTAGTCAAAATGTATGCAAGGAGACTTGCTTCCAACCACGTTGTGGCATATTGAACTTCAGGCTCTCCCTTTCATCACGTTTCATAATTATGGCACTTATTGGGCACTTACAACATACAAATTATTATGTAATCATAAAAGGAATCATAGGAAGGTGGATAATAATTTCTTATGGTTGACTCGAATCTGCACCATAGTTTCTTAGTTCGTACAGGGTGATCAGTAAATCACGAGATCGATTCAGTTAGCGCAAACCCTTGGTCTGTTCTAAGAGAAATTCACCGTGAATTTCTCTTAGAACAGACCAAGGTTTGCGCTAACTGAATAGATCTGATTAAAATTAATTACTGCGTATGGCGGCAAGTTAGTTTTGAATTTGTTATCATTTATGGTATAGAAATTATTGCTTACTCTCAAAAGTAAATAGGGTACCGTTTAGCGGTACAATATATTATTTACAGACAATGGGTCTAATTTTCGTCCGACTGCTAGTTACTGCTAACTTAGCAGGACCAATGCCAATACTGGTACTGTAAAGTTAGAAGTAACTATACGTAGTAGTGGAACGAAAATTCCACCCAATGCAATGTCTTCCAAAACATTAACATAGCGATAACTGATATGACAGCGCTTAACGTGAACAAAATATGCCGGTGGAATACGGTAATATTTCTATTTGTGGCCATATTTTTATACTACATATTCCTACACGAAGGATGATATTTCTATTCAGTCAATGGTAACAAATTCAGAACTTAATTACTTCATGCAATAAATTAAGGCTGAATTCCAAAATGACATAATAGCATTTTTGTCTTAAAACCCAGGTTACTTGTCACCCTGCATATGAGGAGCTCGTTTGCAAAAGTGCCTAAGTCCATTTTCTTCCTTTTTCAAGAGAGGGCAAGAAAGCATTGCATCCATACTAGCTAGAATTAGTCACTTCTTTATTACTTCGGTAATTTATAATTATGATCCGTGCCCTTCCACTAGCAATAGTGCAGGAAATCTAGTCACATCAGTTTTAGAGATAATGACAATAAACCATTTGGACTTAGACAGTTGTGCAAAATATTGCCTTATATACAGTATGTCCTATACAACAAACACGAGCCTTGGTCTTGATTTTGGAAGGGTGAAGCTTTTCGTGCATAATATGTAGTCAACATTTCAGTTATTTTTATGCAGTAATATTGGTATTTGGTGAAGTGCACCTATTATTAGTAAAAGCTTGCAAATATACCGGTATCGTCTCCTTCATACTTCTTGCAAAGGTAAAAAAAGTTTTCCATAAAAAATTCTTACAGTCAGTATGTATATTCTTCTCTGTACTATACAAGGCTTAAGCAGGTAATAGTATTAGTATAACTATTCTATATCCCATGACCACTTTAGCATCAGTTATGTGCAAATTGCGTCCGTTTTATGCATGTAGGCCTGCTATGTCATATGAACCATATTATGCCGTTATGGAAAGGAACGCAATAATCAATATATCACTAATGAATAAAAGTCCTTAACTAGGTAGGCTATATAATTTTATACTGGAGAATGCTGTCATCTGATTTCGTGTACAGTACACGATGGGCGAGAGATACTAACTTGTAGTCTCATATAGGCAAGAACATGTACAGTACAGCACATCATGTATAAAATAATGTCTTTTATGGTTTGAAACATTACTTGTAAATTACCAGTGAGTAAAGTTGTCTACTATGGGTATGAATTATAGCATGATAATATTCGCAATGATTATTTTAATGGTCCTCTCCGATAATATTGAAGCGTAACTATGATGTAGTTATGAAACAGATTATTCTATTGGTTAAGCCAGTGACGAAGTAAGCAGAGGCTTGGGGTTCCATTCCTGGCAGGGTAGTATTCTATTTCTGATCGATTTATCCATGAAGGCTCGGAGCTTCCTTCTCTCCTGTCTATGATTAATACGTCGTCAACAAAGAGTATTTTATAATCAGTTCATTACTGTTAAAGTATAAAATATACCCTGGGAGATATGCAACCATAAGCACAGTCTTGCCATCTACACTGTGCTACATCTAAATACTATATCATATCTCGTTTACCAATTACCTCACAGTGCTCACGCAGTCATTATACATCGATGGGACACTGGCCCTAAGATCTAAGCATAAAACGCTTCTCCTGTAACTACGAGTTTACTCTAGAGGCTTGTCGCATGATTACAAACGATCCTGTGAAACCGACGTTTAATATTGAAGCCCTGCATAAACACTATAGCTATACAGTATAATAAGGGCATTGACTGAACTTTTGAGGCGGTGATGGTCCATCCTTTTAAAGACAATGTAACATTTTATGTCGTTTCAAAATATAGGCACCATGCTCTTTGAGGCTTATTTATGGGCACAGTTGTAGTTCTGTAAATGAAAACAAATTCACGTTTTGCAGTGTCTTTAGAAATAGTGCTGTGTGCGTTGTGTTAAAAATGTATAATACTCAACAGTTGCACAACAGCTGGCCCCAGTATGAGTAAACGCAACTTAATCGGATTAAAGCGTGCTGCATAAAGCCCGCAGATTTTAAGGTGGACATGTTATATGCGAGTCGGTTGTTGTCATAGAAACTCTGTATTCTACTCTCACATTATGCAAGAGTGCACCTATTTACGTTTACATAATGAAAGACGTACGGACACCGCAACAGTGCACTGAACACAAGCTCAAACTAAGTTAGAGCGTCAAACTGACTAAAAATAAACAGACGGTGCTAATAAAATTTATGACCAAAGAGTATTAAGGGATACATACTCCATGCCATAATGATTTGACCGAGTTATCATTTTTCACATTTATACTGTGCAATATTTCCGAATATTTCTAATATCTTGACAATAATATTCAGGATGTGCATGAAAAAGTGACAATTTGGCCGGATTCTCCACCCTATATCTATTCTTTTATGCTATGTATTTTGAAAGTGCATAATATCATCCATTCGTTTGTAGAAAACCAGAAAAATCGTGAATAAATTGCACTGGATTTGTTTTGGCCATATGGTACCGACCGGTCGAAAGTGGTACTAAAAGGTGCATATCCTGCCCCATGGCGTTCCTATACCAACCCCAATACACCCTGCTCCTCATTTTCTCCCACAAAGCGATATTGCATATTAATCCATACATGACAGGCGCATAGTGTCTAGGATCCGGAATCATATGCATATACAGATGGCAAATGGTAGCATTCGAGGGGTCCTCATTAATCAAACGCCCGGAGCTTCAAACAAGTCTTTTTCTCCTCGGGACTGGAAATGGCGAGTGTTAGAACGACCATATTCCACGATTACTCTTGCTTCATTTAGAGCATGTGGTCCTCTTTTAGTAATGAGAGTGTTGCAGTAGCAGTGGGCTTGTCCTAACCCAAGTCTGCCCCAAACCAGAAGCTTCAACCTTCCCTCGCCCTCGCCCCCTTTCCACTCTCTTTTCAAAATAAAAAAGAAGCACGGCGCCATTGAGAGTAAAGCACCCTTCCCCTTCATTAGAGTTTCGATCAGGCATGATGGAGGTAGGTAGTTATTTCGTAGACTCGTCCCAAGTCTTTGCCTTTGACCCTCTTCAAAGAGACGCGCCTCGCTCTCCTGCACACATAATTTAGCCGCAGTCCAACTCCGTTTTCAAACTTTCTCCGCAATTGGATCGAAGCCGATTGGCGTCTGTTTAGTTGGACAAATGAATCCTCCTTTGTTCCAACCTCCAAGTAATGGAAAATTGAGGTAATGAAGGTGTCAAGGTGATGTCAACCGTTTCCTTTTATCCAGCCCGACAGTCTGGAAGCAATCGAGCGAAGTGGCAACGGTGTGTAGTCTCCCAACCAACCGCACGTGTTGTTTGTGTGTTGGGAGAACGCTTGATTGGGCGGGAGGTTTCATTGCAGCGTTGCCACAATTGCAATGAAAGGTTGGGTGACTATTACGGACAACTTTTGTCATAGATGCGGTATTGTGATACGACTTTTAATCTAGATGAATCGCATTGGTTTTTTAAAATTCCCTGCCAAGAATATGTTACTTAGCTGCTTCATGGCAATTAAGAAATAGCAATTAGGTTCAGTCTCATGAAGAATGTTATGATCAGTCTCTCTATATAGAGATGGTGCATCACTTTTTAACAGGCCAGATCATCAAACTTAAAGTACATATTCTCAGTTTTAATTTTAATGGACCTTGACCGTTATTCTCCGCTTTTTTATATTCAAAGTGGGGTATACAGCTCCCCGTGATTTGGGTGCCTGTTGGTCTCAATAGCTCTGGTTAGGTTCGCTGTAATGTTCATAACGATTTCAAAGGCATCCCTGATAAAAAAGGGTGATGGCACAAATTAGGTAAGGTTAAAGGGCCGGTGCCAACTAAAAGGTGATGAGGGGCTGGGGGGGTTGAAATAATTGATGCGGTTCTCAACAGAGCCCCCTTTTCCTTCACTAGGTTTGCGCATCAAGTAGAAGTGTAACTTGGGGGTCAGGTCATTCTTGAACTTTTATGAGGAGAGTCTGGGATGCTGTCCTCAGGGATAAAAGTACCTCATAAAAGTTCCTAATTGCTTTCCCAATGTGCAGTTCCCGTTTTCCTTTTAACTTTTTTCCCTCCCCTGCTGGTCTGTTGCTTCGCACGTGTCTTGATGCCCCTTGCTCCTTCTTATATCTTATTGGATAGCAAAAAATTGCCAAACTATAACAGTATTAGTAGAAATTGTCATTTCGCCGCTGGGATAAAGCCAGATTTCTTTCTTTTTCTTGAAGGGGAGATCAAACCTTTAATATCCCGCTGCAAAACCCCGTTCCATTTAAGTTGAATTGATCCCAAAATGGACGAAATGACTCGATTTTCAAGTTACGATGATCCTGAACTACGCCGGCTGTAAAGCAAGAAGCACGTATTTAGACTCCCAGCTCTCCTGGCCCCACCTCCTGTTTTTGGTTTCGTAGTCTTTGCGTGCACGTCACTGCAAATTGTACCCTGCTGTACGTACATAACCCCAGTAACGCTAATGAATATTGCATCACAAGAAGTAATTCTCTTTGGACTTACGAGTCACGTCCTGGGCCAAGTTTTGGCCACTTCACTTCTTTGCCTCCCTCCCCCCTTCAACCACCACCCACTACCGCACCCATCCAGGAATGAAGAGACATTTCCGAGAAAGTCGGTGGATGACGGGTTAGCCTCCAGTCTTAATTAAACTTAAGCAAACTTTGCATTTGCCTAGTAGCAATATTGACTTAGTCTTAAAATTTCTGTCGCGATTAATTCGGTTTTAATTGTCGCGGCTAATCAAACTTGCTGCTTAGTAAAGCTATAGGTGTTGCTCACAATGTGAACAGCTCTTATAAGGGAACTGAAACAATGTTTCTACGAGCAATGCTCTCCGACATGTGCAGAATGCGTCATGTTGCCTATTTCAGAGCACCAGAGACAGCCGGCATTGGTAATGTGGCGTAACCCGTATTGCCGTTATGATTACTGTTCTAGACAGTTGGCAGCCCATTCCCTGAATTCCACACTGCAACTGTAGAGTTATGCAGACATTTCCCATGAACAGGAGTTTGAATAAGAGAACAACTAATATCTCCACATAGCTGACATAAACAGTGTTAGACTGTGTTGTAATAATTTTTGTGCATACAATACACAATACATAAACAATTGTGGGTAAGCTGATAAGTTGAGAACAGCTTTTATGCAAGACGTCGAATAATCATTAGTCTTCTTCCTTACCAACGTTTGTGGGCAATAATTTTCAAAGCGAAACCCTCCCGGTATCACATTTTCCCTCAAAGCCTTCTTAAATCCGGGCATAAATTATTGCTCCGCCTCAAGTCCGCAAATCCTCTCGAATATGTAACACCTGAAGTCTCTAAAATGGTTCTAAGCACCCGAAGCTGCAAATGGGATTGGAGTTTGGACACGTCCCTCTTTTTTTTGGGAAAGTAGGAGAGGCCTCTGAGGGAGGAGGTTGGGAACACATCCTCGGACTTTTGGTGGCAGAACTTTGCTAATGTTGCCCGTGCCAGATGGCTTCTTGTTTCCTTCCATACACGCCCCTTCCTGGTAAACGAGATTTGAATAGCTCGTTACAAAATCGAGGCAGATTGGCTGGGTAGTTTGCCGAGCAATTTTGCAACGGCTTTAGGACAGAAATTGTTGTACTTGTGATGCACTGTCGGTGTGGTATGTTGATGGGGCTCTCTATAAGTGAAGGCTGAATTAAAAGGATAGCCTCGGATAATCAGGTTTGAAAAGAGCTAATGAAATACAACAGGATTAGATGACATTATCCTCAATGTCGTGCTGTATATCCATTTACTGGGAGTCTGGGAAAGGGTTACATCAAGGGGGTAATCACTCGACTGAAAAGTGTACACTGGAGTACCAAATTCAAGGAGTACCACGGAGTAATAAAGAGTGAGGTGCCTGAGGAGTACCACTCCCAGGTGTACACCGGAGTACCGAAGTGATTACCCTCTTGGGTTACATAAGCTGCATAACCCTAATGGCGCCGAATTCCTTATCGCAAGGGTTCTTAACCTTTTCGGGCCTCCGCACCCCTTTGAAGACAGTTGGTCCTTGTCGCACCCCCTATACCAGGGGTGATTGATTAAGTTCATAGTTATAGACTAAGTCCATGCAGGGGTGCACCTTGCTCTCACCCCCTGGGGGTGTGGGCACCCCAGGTTAATAACCCCTGCCTTAGCGGATATTATACCACTTAGACTAGACACTCAAGTCTCAATTTAGATGCACCTCAGCAATGAGTTTCAATATACGTGACATAATCTGCTGAAAGGTCGTTGCAGTTTTTGATAAGATCGCGATTGTGGGGAATTTTGAAGCAAGGGTATTATTGCACCCTTGTTGTTTAGCAAAAATAGAGTATAGCTTCTGAGCTTATTACTAATCGACGCATAGACCGTAAAGTTATTAACTATGCGTTTTGAAAGTTTATGAATTTCACATGAAAGCGTGCTAACAATTCCGTAATTAAATAAAGTTGCTTGCTTGTGAAAAATTGATATGGATCGATTGGGCCCACTTCAGGCATGCGGTAAAAGTATGAGCAGGACAATAACCCGTGAAACCGGTAGGATAGCTGATGCATCGCATATTATACTGTAGAATTTCAAGCGGAAGGAAGCCCAGAAAAATATCGATCATAAGTTCAAAAACTCTAAAGGCACAAGGCGTCGGCATTTTACATAGATAAAATGTCTTGCCCATAGTGAGCCAGAAATAGGAGGATATTTTTGTTATCTCGAGAACCTTTTCAAAATATCTGATCTTACCTTATTTATAATACAGGCAAATTGTTTTAAAAAAGTAGAATATTTATGATTATTATTTGGTGTGGCGCTTCATAAATACCTTCAGACCTGATCACCAGTCACTTGACTTTTCCTTCGTTATATTCGGAGTGACATGTTGCTAGTTTTGAGATCTTATCACAAAAGGTCCCCGTTCTTGAAGTGGAAGTTTCCATGGGATCCGATGGGAATTAGGAAATGGGATTATTATTCACATTTGCCCCTTCATGCTTCTCCTGGAGGCATATCGCCACTCTGTCTCCTCCGACGGCTGCCGCGCCTGCGCATAAGGTGCAAGAAGGCACCTACCCTTCCTATAAAGTGTAGAGGAAGTATCAACGTATGTTACGTATCTACCCATGCTCGTTTTTACCCGGTCCGTCGTAAGGCGTAAAAAATGTAATATCGCGAAACTTACTTTCCGACTGCCCTGCGACTGCCCCTCGTATTTGGAAAAATTGAAGTTGGGAATTTTTACTTATTATACTAACTCATGTAGAGTGACAATAAAATATAGATTGCAGGAAATGGCTGATAACGAAGTAGCCTACTTTAGAGTAGCTTTGCTGAAAAAATAATCCTGGAAGAAAACCACATCTTGCAGCAGGCTGAATTTCTCCGTTTCAGATTTTCTCAATCGCATTGGTACAGGATTTTCCGAGGGATTTTCTTTCCATAGAGTGAAACCAGCCCCGCCTTTTACCGCACATAATAGGGGAAAATATAAGACTACATTCATGATATGCTTATCTCCTGGAGGAGAGAAAACGAGATGAGTGCATGTGAAAAGCCTTGACAGAGACAAAGGAGAAAAGTTTCTTCAAGAGAAGAAAGGTGTGCAAAAAAAGAAGCTGGCGGTAGGGGGAAAAATGGAGGATGGGAACATTAGTATCCAGTGACAGAGATAGAATGAATGTTGGGTCCGAGCCGAAAGTAAGTAAGTGCCCAATAGCCTTCCAGGGAACGTTTCCTACTGTCAATAGGTGACTTAGTACCAAGAAAGGAAAGGAAGGGTTGGGAATTTCTGGATGCCAAGTATTGAAGTAGTCTCTCCGGTCGTTTATTATTCGGGCAATTGGAAACAGACGCTTTTGCATCTCTAAAGGTTCTTCACACTCCTTTCGAGCTCGGAAGCCCACAGTGGTTTGGAATGCTGAAAAGGAAGTGTTTGGGAAGTCCACGTGGGGCGATATCGGATGCTTTGGAAGAGTAATGAAAAGCAGCTGGAGCTCCCGGAATGATGGAATTTCATCTCTTCTAGTACAGCAGTAACATACCCTTAATGGAGGTGAGCATTCCTCGCCCTGGGAATATCTTATTTCTTTCCCCCACTGATTCAAAAACACGTCACGACCATATAATGCATAGAAGAATGCTTGTATACCCCGATGGCACATCTGCAGAAATGCGAGCTAGAGATTCATGATTCTCATATATATACGCGCGTTGTGTTGCATATAGTATAGCCATGCTCCTTTTTATGCCGAAAGCCTGTACTGCATATCGCTTATTTTTAACACGCGACATAATCTTACTTTTACATACGTAGCTTGTATACTAATTGGGGGACGTTACATGTTAACTAACTGTAAGCCCTGTTTAATCACTTCCTTTATTACCGATGCTCTTTTTGTAGGAGTTCTGCTTTGGGCTACCTTCATCATAATAATTAATCAGAAAAACAGAACAATTATTTAGGCTCACCAGTTTGCTGCTATTTGGTAGGCTTTGAGTAGAATAACCTTTATGAGATGCATTGTGAAATTTTAAATAGCTAAGCTCAGTCTGCAGACGCTTTCTGAAACCAGTATCGCCTTACCAAGCTGCAGAATTAACGCTCCAAAAATACCCTTTGGCGGAGCAGGACCGGGACCTACACCCATCATCTGGCAACCTTGCCAGACCGATTTCGACGGCATCCTCCTAGAATACAGAAGAGCTCTCCTCCCCTTAACAAAAGTAGCTGTAGAGACAGAAAAAGAGCGAAAAAAGAAAGCCATAGAAGGGGAGGCCCATGGAAGCTTCCACTTCCTGTTCGTGGCTCCTTAGACCAGTGACTTGAGCGCCGTCTGTCAGCTTATTTCGGTTCCAAAAATCGAAGCTTTCCAGCACAGCTACCAGGCCGGCAAAAAGTAACTATTCTTCCCAAGGATTGGTCTTGGCAAAGAAACAAAACTGGGTGGAGCGAGGAAGTAGAGGGTGACGAGAAAAGGAGGTTAGTGACCGCTGGTATATACTGTAGAAGACAGATTTTACTCTGCTGTATATGCTAGTAGCTCACTCACTGCCGCATCTGGTCTGACCACACAGGCACGGTTGTTTCAGAGAGCTCTGGCAGAGACAAGAGATCAGTCGCAACCCGACAAAACCTACCTCACAAAGTGCCTTGGAGGGGTTTTAGCACTGACACATTTGCGGATTATATCTGTGGGAGATACCGCTAAAGGTGATTCAAAGTTGTGTGGTGTCTACGGGAAGGCGCTAAATCCGACCCAGAAGGGCATTGGATGTTGCGCGTGCTGGCGGTGCGGTGGAAAACATGTCACATGAAGATGTGGAGACAGTTTTCTCGGCAGAGTATTTCAGCTGTTGAATGCCAGGTATAGCCGGATAATGAGAAGCTTAGTTGCAAAATGGACCTTCTGTGGCTATAGTATCATAATTATGACGGAAATGTCTGGTAGGCCCTTTGTAGGTATACTCGTCATAGTAATCCACGGGAGATTTGCGAGTGAAGCCTTTCCTGTGTAGAGAAATGTTGAGTCATGAGAGTGCTCAAATTGTTATAATAGTCAACATATTTACAGAATGTACTATAGATAAATCGGCATGCGTATATCATTTCGTATGTACGATCGATGTATGTCGTAGATTAAGGTGTGGTCCACAAGCTCACGAGAACTGGTGTTTCCGAACGAATTCGAGATATTTTAGCATGGGCGAGAAGACAACGGACGAATGGGTTGCGAGAATTGGCTTCTCGCTCTCATTACTACCGATTCTTACAGGCTTGTGAACACACGTTTAGTCGTGATATGAAAGTGTGGCATGACCCCATCACAAAGGACATCCAATGCGAATTCATGCATTGTCACCTGGGGTGGACCAGGAAGGAGAATTGACTGGTGCAAAATTTAGTCGAAGTGCAACGGATATAGACAGAAAAGGCACGAGAAAAATTGTAGCAAATAGTCATATCCCGCAAATCCTAAAAAATTAAAATCATTCTGTCATGCCACTCATATATGCCATTCAATGAATATGTTCGAATGCATTGCATTTGTAATTAATATGCAACATTAGCTGAGGCCAGTGCACCTTACTTAACCAGCCTTCTTTTTTCTGTTTATATTCGTGTAATTATGAGTACCGGTATAGCTTCTTGGGTTTGTGAATAAAATTACACTGCGTGTAGCGTTCGATTCTCCACTTCGCATGAGTGTTTTGTTTAATAAGACATTAATAATAATAATAATAATAATAATAATAATAATAGATTCTTGAGATCACATAAATAATACTAATTACTTAAAAATAATATTTTGTTGCAGCCTCGATTGTGACCTTTTACTGCAGGCTATGGGTTTTTGATGTGTTGCTTAATTGATTCTGCTGTTACGCATAATGAGATAATTGCATTTAGTGTGAAATAATATGTGAATATTCCTAGTTGACACTGGGATGGGCGATTTCACAGAAAATGAACAATATGTATGTGCTTAATCAAATCAACTGTAGGCTACCCGCGGTGTAGCATGCGCAAATTACCCAGACAAACAGGATGATTTACTTTCTTTACATAACGTAATTATAATGTGCTGCTGTGCTGTAATTAGAGTAATGACATTTTATGAAAAATATCCAAAGAGCATGTCGACGGCATTAAAAAGGACGACATTGTTATTACGGAAAGGCTAATTATTTTGACATAATGCAATTGCATTCGGAATTAATAATTGGCATTCCCATGGCAGATCCAAACTCAGTCAGTTATTAAATGACAATCACATACTACTTGTAAATGTGTTTGAAATGCTGCAGTACGTTTATGAGTTCATATAAACTTATATAATATACCTTTGCATAACTTCCAGTGTACCGCTGCCAATCAAGTTTCATTAGTTTAACAGTAGGGGCCTATAGGGGTAGGTAAACCTTGCTTGCTCTACTACGACCCTGACTACGAAAATTTGCCTATAGAGCAAGGGCAGCGTGTGAATTCTTTGCAATTTACAATAATTAGTAATAAATATCTTATTATCTCATCCTACTCGAGATCAGTGTGTAGGTTTATATAATTTTTAGTTATCCTGACTTATACGGTAACTTTTCAAACTAGTAGATCGAGGAAGAGCAAGTAGCCTAATATCTTCATGATTTTAAAAAGTTACGGTAACTTAGAGTTGCACAATTAATTTGATTCCAGTGACCACTACTCTAACTTTGGATCATTCAATTACTGTTATCTCGAGTTTCCTCCCTTGAATACTGTAGCACTGCAACTGGTACATTGTCCTCGCAAGCTTGTAAATAAATTAAACCAATAAGCAGACACCGCCTTTGTTCGTGATGCAGGCGAGGAAAACTGGATGTGCGCTGTTTCTCCGCGAGAGCATGTAATGATTAGATTCTATGAGTTCACTCCAGCCATTCACTGCAATGACTGAGGACTATATTCACGAAAAGTACTATCGGGTTCAAATACTTTTGGCCACTTTATCCTGGTCTTGAAGCAACCCTTCACACACACACACACAAACCTGTCTTCACTATAAGGTGTGGGGACGTGGAAACTGAACTTTTCGTAGCGAGTGTAAACTAACCTAACCTAACCTAACCTAACCTAACCTACCCTACCCTACCCTAACTAACCTAGGCTGAGAGAAATGAACTTTTGTGAAACCCTGCAAAACGAAATAGTGGGGACATGTCCCCACTGTAACGGTGATATTCTCGTGGGTCAAGCTGTGGGGACCGAAAATGTCCCCACAATTGGGTCAACGTCCCCAGAGTTACAGTAACACACCTGTTTTCGTCCCCAGACCTTATTGAAGACAAGAACACCCACACACACCTTCGTAACGTGGGGTCTGTGCGAAGGGTTGCTTCAAGACCAGGATAAAGTGGCCAAAAGTATTTGAACCCGATAGTACATGACTTCTATTTCAATTTTGGTGAGTCCAGGCCTTATTCTCGCGATTGCCAAGCTCTCTCCAGAATGCATGTTATGCTTCCCCGGCACACGACATGTTAATCCTTCCAAAAGCTTGCCATTTTCTTTGTAAGGCTGCTTCTGGAGGTGGCCGCACTTTAGATGATTTCCTATATAGAGCCATGCTCGATGAGAACAAAAGCTTCCTACCTGTTCTTCCGACCACTTTCGAAATCACAGAAAAGGTCTTGAATTGCTTCCGCACGCAATTCGGAAACTGTGACGTGCTTTAATATTTTTGTCACATTAGAGGAAGCACGGGTTTTAGAGTTCGCTTAACGAAAATTAAACCTTCCAATCGGTTTTTTCTTTCTTAAGTGCTACACTTTTTCTATTAACCACAGAATCTTATACGTAAACCCAATAATGATAAACTTTTATTTTCTTAAATGCACCTCATTTTAAATCACCCGAATTCCACTGCGAGAAGTAGCGATTACTGTGACGTGGATCATGACAGATTCCTGTTACAATCAGTGACAAAAGTCACAAATGTGAATATTAGTACATTGTCTGGACCACTACATTTGGCATGCTCTAAAAATGAAACGATGTCGTACTCTCTCACTCTGCTGAGCTACCAGTACGTTTCTCTGACTGAAAGAAATTCTTGGAGGAAATTACTAAAGAGATCCTTCAAGTCTTATTTCCTGTTTTTCAAAACCTTGGCTTTTCTTCTTAGACATCATCTAGGGTTCTTATATTTCTTGCTATTTTCTTGCTGGAAGACATTGAATACTGTATCATGTAGCTCGTTCTAAACATTAAACATGCTAATGCAGTCTTTCCTATATTTTCTAAAGTTTCACATATTGAGGATGAAAGGTTAAGAATCTAATCCAACGAGTATCACTTCTTTAATATTGTGATGGATCTGATATTGACATTGAGCCAGTATTAAACTAAACGTTACGGCCTCATAAAACAGAACTTTGATTAATATTTAGACTGTCACTTACGCGTATTTGAACAAGAGTGTGGTTTATTGAAGTCATCTGGGTTTTTGTCATAAACAGAAGGAAGAGGTAAACCTGACATCACGTCATCAGGTTTCCCTAACTTGGCTAACTTTGAGGTGCATTATACATGGTGTCAAAATAATGCAACCCAAAGTATTTTTACTTCATTTATGCAAGCCTACACTAAACACATGATTACTGGAGTTGTACTTGATTATTATGAAGATTCTAATTTTATTCTATCTCTCTTGATCAAAAGAGAACAATATTGTCGCAGTGATCAACTGTCTCGTGGGCGATTCACATCGTACCACGAAATAATAATAATAATAATAATAATAATAATAATAATAATAATAATAATAATAATAATAATAATAATAATAATACCCTGTGATAGAGCCTTGGGCTCTCTAGGGGAGTGGAACACCACCATATTTTCTCATTCAATTTTCTGTGTGTACGTATCTTCAGACACCGTGCACCGCGTGCAGGGATGTAAGGATGGAGGATAAGGATTGGGATTTCTGGAGAGGAGACACGGGTATAAGTGCAATGTGGGTAAATGGGTCGTGCAGTCTCCCTGGAGGTTAGGTTGCCAGACGCCTCCTCACGGCGCGGGTGAGAGACCGTCCTGCCACAGGTGAAAGGGCAGGGACGAACCCGGGACCTTTCACTCAGCAAGCCGAGTCTTCTTTCTATTATTATTATTATTATTATTATTATTATTATTATTATTATTATTATTATTATTATTATTATTATTATTATTATTATTATTATTATTAGGATGATGATTCCTGCATCAACCTTTTCAATGGAAAACAATATTGATTAACTTTCCGTTTCCCTCTCATTGGAATGTAAAAAACGTGTTCCAAGTTAGACCTTAAAAGCTTGTATGTGCTCCTGAATATTTCATGGATGAATTTCATCAGCATCGACGTCAATATTTAAACTAGCTCTGCAATGCAGTCGTCCAGCTATTTAAATATAGCACGTCATATTCATCGCATCATATACGGAGCGAATGGAGAAACTCCCCCCCCCCCCCTGCCCCCGCAGTCCAACTTTGGTAACAGAAAGTTTATTAGGTAAACTTTATCACGAGAACAGTCTGCTTTGTTGTGCAGGATATCAAGTATAAATCAAAATAAAGTGCATTGGGCTTATTTGAGCCCATTTCCATAAGCACCCCCTTCCTGCCCCCTTCCCTTTTGCACCCACCCAAAAAAACGTTCATTGCATCAAGAACATTCCGGAAGCGGACAGAAATAAAGCATATTCTTGGCATGGTTCCAGGAACTAAATCTGTGAGTATTGACTCCGGCCAAATTCATTTTCTGTACTTGATTCAGAATTAAATTTTGGCCACCAACTTGTAGCTAATTGGCTGGAGAGAACTGTGCTTGGGCCTTTTCCACAGCGACCCCTTCTCGACAAGCGCGCATTCTGGCATAGCACTCGGTTTTACGGCCACCATTTTGTACGGATACTGAAAAGGAAAGACCGGTTGTGCAGATAACCAAATGGATGGCTAGAACTATGGGGTTAAAAAGCCTCTGCATGTCCGTTTGTTAATTTGAAATTTGCATTTGGGCAAACACCATTAGTCTGTGTGGTAGTAATTAGGGCAATAATTCCGTGGGATTATGAAGAAAGATGTAAGCTGCTTTTGAGAGAGCTAGGAGTGAATGTTTGGTGTGGGTGGGGGTAGATGGGCAAGAAGTAGTGTCACATTTGCAGGTTATGTTGGCGTTACCTGCTCCGGATTATGTTCTTATCCGCTTCATTAACATCCCGAATGATCCTCATCTGAAAAGTTTTCCACTCTCATTTTGTAGACTTGCTTAATTAGTCCAAATTAACTTGTGGGTATCCGTAGGCTTTCAGGTGCATTCACACTCCTAGTAGTGTATACACAAGGCGTGGAATAGGAGATGGGAGGACAGTACGCCTTTGGAATAAGCGATAGGGAGGTGTAATTTCCTTCTGGGGATATCTGCCTTTCGGATGCAAATTGCTGGTGGGGATGGGAAAAAATTCAGTGCCATAAAGCCTAGACGTTACTGAAAATATTGCCCTACTTCCGTGCATGGGAAGTGGTTTTCCCTCGGTTTTTACGCGCACATAATCTTCACATGCTGGATGCAGTAGTTATATGCTCCAACATTTTGATGTGTGTGGACTCTTGTGCTGGCCGAGTTCAATCCTTACATTCGAAGCAGATTTTCTGTCCAGTCTTACATGGCGAGTGTCTGGTTAGATCACAGATGTACAGTACAGTACCAAAATATGTCAAATAATATGGGACTGAATGTTTCAAAAATTGGTGATCCATACAAGATCATTTAATCTTTAGTCATTAAACTACTCACCATAAATGTATCAAAATTACTCCCAACTATTCTAACGATCCCTTGAAGCAAAAAAGTTTATCAGTGCTATTTTGAGCAAGTGCGAGATATTCCACTTTTTATATCCCTTCTACGTTACTTGCCACTTTTCTCTGGCTTTAGACCTGCCTGGAGCTAACACAGCCGTCCCAGAAATTGAGCCAGAACTTTCTAAATGGATTTCTCAAAGACATCTAGTGAAATGGCTTTGACCCTCTTGACCCCATCCTGGATCAACCTGTCCAGGGTGTAAACACAGAGCCATTGTTGTCTGGCCTAAAGCCCAATATAATATCTTTCTGAATTGCGTGACGCTGGCATCCTGTCCTTTTGTCGTCCTCGTCATAATCGTTCCCGGGTTAATTAATATTTTCAGTCGCCTTAGAGCTGCTTATCTGCTACGAGGAGCAAGTTGCTTCCAGGAATTTCACGGACTTTGCTCCAGGATTATCAACTCTTGGGGTGCTTGTGGACATGGCCCATCCAGATAAGGAGGGGGGGGGGATTTGCCATATTAGGAGAATTTATTCAGCTGAATATGCAGCTGGCGATATTAATGTGTCGTTTTATGTTGTGTTTTAAATATATTTATTGATATTTTCACTTGATTATACCTTTCAGTCCGTTTTCGACAACTTGGGTATATAGAGTAGCAATTACTTTTAACTGCTTAAAATCACTTAATAGTTTCTGCTTGCACTAAAAATAGCGCAACGAATATAATTTTGTATACAGCAGTGTTTCTTGTTGGACAAGTTGTATACGCAGTATAACGTACAGGAGCTGGAAAGTCGAAGGGTCACATTGCACTGCACTGTAAAACGAGGATTAATGTTTAACGCTGCAATAACAACACTAGGGGGTAGTTTAAACAATCCATTGTGATGTACCGCGCAGTTTTCATTCGACGCAAGTTTTTCGGGACGAGAATTTGTATCACTGTAGGTCAAAGCGGTCGAAACTGAT
>JYFJ02003861.1:0-37397 GCA_000934665.2 Catajapyx aquilonaris
CTCAGAAATATACGTGCACTGCGGTAATAATCAAAAGTTTTGAGGACCTGCTGCTTACTCTGTCCCTAATGTTATAACTTATCAGCTATTAATATTACTGTACGTTCCTTTGGCGGCATAACCTTTAAAAGGGAATCTAATCAGCAAAAGGCAATTTTTGCAATATTGCCAATATGTACGGAGCAATGTATTGGTCGGAATTATACAACACTTGGAAGTGAATAATTTACGATTTTATCAATTACATCCTCACTGATGATTTTCGCGTATTAAGTACCCGAAAAAAAATTGGCAGGGGGGCGACTCGAAATAGGACAAAAGTCGCACTGATTAGGTAAGAACTACTTCTCAGGGCTTATTGTAGCGTGCAGTTCTACACAATTCGCGCAGTTCTAAAAGCCAAATATGCAGTTCTGAATAAGGATTTGTGCAGTCAGATAATAGCAGACAAGTCTGTTAAATCCGGATTCAACTGCGCTTGGACATTGGGACTGCGGGAAATATGAGGGACCGATCTTTCTACTTTCTTATATCCGATGTGCTTACAGTATAGGAGGATTCCACTGTACTTTGTCAGTTATTACATTCACCTAAGATTGTGTGACCTTGAACAAAAAAAAATCGCCTGCGGCGGGCCTATTCGGTTTGGCGGAAGCGGGGGGGAATCTGAAATTACTTTGTAGGGGCCCCTGATATGGCAAAGTTTGAGAAACGCTGATATATCAGGATTCAACTGTAATTTCAAAAATTTCGCGAAATGCTCTTTTCTAAACCGGCAGATCGTGAAATTTCCCCTTTCCAACCATCCATTTCGCGAAATACTCCTTTTAAAAAGGCCAGAACGCTTTCCTGGACTACACAAAAATGTCAGGACACGAATTTAGGATTCGTGGCGGGTTCAGAAAAAGCCCATAATGCGCTGTGGCAGTTTCTTGTTTCCCACTACGCCAAGTAGATGCTCGAAATAAATCAAACTATTGTTGTTATCTACATGGCATAGTGCAGGGGTATTCAACTAGTTTCTGACAAGGTCCAGTATTTACCTTTCCTGGGCCATTGAAGGTNGGGTAAAAATATATAGATTTTAGATGGTACCACATGGTTCATATTCGAAAATATAAACATGTGCAGGAAGGACAGAAGGGCCTATCAAGACAGGGCATATGAAGACATTTCCGCCCTTTATGATGTCCTGTACAGGGACGTAGGCAGAAGAATTTCGGAGAGGGGCCCATTTCGTAAGCAAAAGGTGAACAAGCCGTAAAGAGAACGAGCCCGCCGCAGGCGAAATTTTTAAAGGGTTGAAGGTCACACGAGCTTACGTGAGATGTGGGAGATTTGAATGGGCGTGTATTTGATAAAATTGGTACCCCTTTTCCAAAAAGAATCATGAATTAGTAATTTATCATGCTATTTCAAACTGTCCTGTATATATCGTCGCGGTCCGGATCCGGACCGCGGTCCGCCAGTTGAATAGCCCTGGCATATAGTGGGAAACTAGAAACTGCCACGATGCTAAATTCGTGTCCTGACAGTTTTGCGTAGTCCAGAAAAGTCCAGAAGAGCATGTGCCCGTTTTAAAATGAACATTTCGCGAAATGGATGGTTTGAAAATAAGCAACTTTCGCTATCTCCCTGTTTTGCAAATAGCATACCGCGAAATGCTCGGTTTTTTCGCTCAACGGCCGTTTTCGGATTTGCGCCTAACACATGCACTATATGAATTTCTTAATATGTCTGTGCACTCTATACCCAGGTACTCTGCGACTTCTCAAATTACACTATGAAAACTATCAGAATATTCAGTTCAAAATATCACTAACTTGTAAGTAAATATTTTTCCAAATTTACTCAAAAGTCAACGCCCCTATACATTTACCCCTAAAATGTAAAACTTAAATACTGACATGTTTTTTTTTGTTTAAAATGCACATTTGTTTTGCGTAATAATAATAATAATAATAATAATAATAATAATAATAATAATAATAATAATAATAATAATAATAATAACAATAATAATAGTAATCCTGGGGTAGTGCTTTCACCCCCAAATGGGGGTATATCACACGGACCTTTATTTTATTATTGTACAGTACGTACATTGGTGCCTATTCATTGAAGCGCCCGGGCCCACGGGCAGGATGACAGGAGGGGATGTGCAAAGTGCAGTGCGCGGACTGTTATGGGTACATTTTGTGAACTCCCCCGGGTGGTTTAGTCTAAGGAAATACCACCCGAGACGAAGCCAGAGACGACCTAAACTCTGCACGAGATGAAGGGGGTGTCCCCGGGCTGGGATCGAACCCGGGACCTTAACATCCGTGGGCGCGTACGTTACCGCAGCGCCACTCCGCCTCCCCAATTGTTTTACGTACTATATACAACTAGCCTACTACTTCTTCTTGCACATTTGTTCTTCTTGCTTATTTTGTTCTTGCATATTTTGTTCTTCTTGCATATTTTTTCTTCTTGCATATTTTTTCTGCACATTTGTTCTTCTTGCATATTTTGTTCTTCTTGCATATTTGTTCTTCTTGCATATTTGTTCTTTTTGCATATTTTGTTCTTCTTGCATATTTGTTCTTTTTGCATATTTTGTTCTTCTTGCACATTTGTTTTACGTACTTCTTGTTCTTGTTTTTGTTTTTGTTCTTCTTATTATTTTGGGAAGTAATAGGAGACACTTGAAATTGCATAATAAATTTAAAAATCAACCAGATGAATGATATATTATGGCTATTTTGCGTACCATGACTTTTGAACTTGGCGCTGTAAGGACAGGTCGTGCAACTAGCGACATCTCTTACTTGGCAGAATGAAAGACGAGACCAGGGGGTCCTGGATTAGGTCGGATTGAAAGCCTTTTGGCCCGAGTTTGGCTGCTGAAAGGCACAGCAGAGGCCTTGTCCATTTTTCGGGGTCCTGCTTTGCTCTGCTGCAAGGGAAGCCAAGTAAGACCGCAACAAGAGAAGTCGCTCCGGATTTGGCCAGCAAGCCCTGTCTAGACTCCAAGGTGAAGGACGGCTTCAGGACAGCCACATAAATCAGGACCATTTTTCTTCCCACCACACAGCCTCTCCACGACCAGGTCCTGGGGATAGAAAAAAAGGAATCGGTTCGCATCACGTACGTATATACACTATTTTTTTCTCCCCCTCTCCTCCTTCCCCCTCTTTGCTTTCTTTTTTTTTTCCAGAGAGAGGACTGGGGAAATGGAAATGCCCCGAAGGCAGTCATCAATCGCCAGAGCCCGCAGGATTTTCGTTCCTGGAGCCTGCTTCAGCTATTTCCAAACTAACTTACGACATTCCCATTTCATTCTCTGAGCTTTCGGCCATCGCATCCGTCAGCCCCTGCTTTACCCTGGACTGCAACACAANAAAAAAAAAAAAAAAAAAAAAAAAAAGCTGGACCTGAAACACACACACTAAAAAAAAAATCGTCTTTAGGTGCTGACAAGTCGTGACACCCCAAGCGCTTTTTAGCAAATGGAGGACCATGTCATCGCGTCATACAAGATGCATCTAATGAAACTGGAAACATTTGACACTCCAACCTGTTTCGGCCTTTATTTTAAGGCAATTATGTCTGCGACCGGGCCCTGATGTGACACAATGACACTCGTCAACTTGCCACCCCCCATGAAATTGAAGGGCTCATTTGCAAAAGTGCAAAAAGCGGTATGTACGACTCGGCTAAAAACGTTTCATTTTAAAAATGGAAATGGGACCACCCCCTCCTAAAAATGAGCTCCAAAACTGACGTCTGACACTGCCAATTGCCAACTTATCGCATTTGGCGCTCTAATTTCAAGCCGGCTACATTTGTCCGACATCAGTCAGACAAATGGTGGGACAGGACCTCCATTCATATGCCGGTATGGGTTCCAGGTGGTGGACAGTCCCGGATTAATTGAAGGGCCTAATTCCACGAGGGAAAAACGAACTGTCCGGATTGCATTATGCAAAACAGTCAAGTCTCTTCGGACGTCCCAAGTCACGACGTTTCCCTAATCAACAGCCATAAACACTTCCAAGCTGTAACCGGAAGAGCCGCTAAATGCACTGGCTAAATGGGATCAGGAACAATGCACAATGGGAGCTGCAGAACAAAAGACACACCTGCATTGTACAACAATTAGTATTATCATTACCCACTGTTTGTGATGCTGCTGTTGCCATTGCAGCCTCTGGTGACCCCAGGTGAGTGGGTTGGCTTGGCTGGGAGTGGATCCCTGCAGTTAGTGTCTTTTGGGCCTCTGGAGAGGCCAGCAGGAGGAGAAGCAGTAAATCTGCCACCGCACCTGCGCCCCACTGAGCATCCAGGGGCGGCCCCCACACAGAGCTCTTTGTCTAATTACCACAATTCAAGGGGCCTACCCTCCAGGCCTCCTGCTATCGGGACCTCTCCCAATAGGGAGGTTCTTTCTCTGGCCATTTCCTCGCATTCGGATCTGCATAAAAAGAGCCTGGGGTGGGCAGGTATGCAGGTCAGGTGCCAAGGCTTCCAAAGGCATACGTGCTGATTGAGGTTTCTCACAATACTACTCGCCCTGCATATATATATATTTTCTATGCAACATTAACAACTAACCTTCATCAGCAAGCCCCATCATGATGGGTTGAAATAAAGGTGCAGTCAAAAGTGTTTCATACCCATTCATCCGGATGCTTTTAGGGTTGCTTTCGTTGTAAAGCAACACCATATGTTCGGTGACGATGTAGGTTATTAAAGGAGCTGCAAAGGAAATGGAAAAGTCCATTAGTCTGACAATAGCATCGTAAATCAACAAAGGGCAAAAACATGAGTCAGCTTTGATTGTACTTCGAGTCTTTTCATTGCTGTCAGAATGTGCTATGGATTTGTGGGGAGTTATTCTATTGTTATGCGCGTCCATTTTGCTTAGGATTGCAAGGCAGACTATGAGAATAAATGAGATCAACAGTACTGTTCTCCACCTAGCTTTCCTTTCCCAGCTGGTATTGTCAGCTTCGCTTACATTTAGGAAGGAAATAACACAATATGGTTGTTGGTTATGTGGCTTACTCAAAGCTTTTCAGAAGACAGCTATGCGTACTATTATAAGTTTACAAAGGGGTTTTACTATTGCACGCAGACTATCAAATCGTAGTACTGTACGAGTATAATCTACCTCTCCCTACAGTGCAGACATCTACGAAACCAGAACTATTTTAGCTAAACATATGACAATGGTGATCTGTCCATATTTTTGGAGGTGTAGGCTATATTTTTAGTTTTGCAGGTACGGTATCACTCAATGCAATTAGTAGTGAATTAGATTACTTCAATAATTTCTACCCCCTTTTTAGACACACATGTATAATAGGGTTCATCCTGCAAGTCTGACTACCCATGTAACTGAAGTTACCGTTAATGAAATGATTAGAGGCCTGGTCTCTATTATCGAAATGTATAATGAAACTATAAGAGCGACACGGTGGTGGAGTGGTTAGCGTCGCAGCCTCCCACCTCTAAGGTCCCGAGTTCGATCCCCGGATTGGACAGATGATACTTAGGCTATGTGGATATAGTTTCGATGGGTTCTCTCCGTGTTCGCGTGGGTTTTCTCGGGGTTCTCCCGTTTCCTCCCACCATCACAGCAAAGGCAATGATAAAAGTCGGTTAATTAAAAAGATAATCCCCTAAAAAGCCCAAGGAGGCTCATCACGGGATATCCACTATTATTATTATTATTATTATTATTATTATTATTATTAGTATAATAAAACTAAAGTTAATGCCATTAAATGTCCGTAAGGGAAACGAAATCACTGAAATGGTCTGTTAAACTCTGCCTTTTAATATCGCAGAATGTGTCCACATTTTGGCGCACCTCGTATAATCTACAAAGTAAGCTTAGTAATTATTTCATAATTATAATATTCAATGTAAGTGGTTAGAGTGTGCATTCAAATATTTTGTGACATTTTCTGCGACGCACCACTCATAATATTATGTAACTTCTGTGGGTAGAAAGCATGAAGTAGGCCTATACGGTGAGGTATAAAGATCGTTACAAAGCACTGTATACGCACTTCGCCCCATCACACATCAATAATTGCCTCACCTCAGATGACTAATACTTTCATTACGTACTTGCAGGTGAAACATATCCCACAATGAGACCCATACCACGAAGTAGTCACAGAATGAAGAGCTTACAATGACTGTGCAACATACAGTAGAAATCCAGCATTCGAGGTCTGAATTTCCCATCTGACTTTTTGAAGGAGCAATGTTGAGGTAGTATTGCCGGTTCAGGTTGGATTCAGCTTAGTGCGATCTACACCTATTTGTGGCTGGGAGCTATACGTAAGATTTATCATGGTTTGCAGCAACACTAATGTTAACCCTTATTATTGTCACCAGATGCAGATGCTGCACTGTCCTCATAATATTAATTCTGACTTAAGATATTAAGAAAATTGTCTTGGTGCACCCAGACACTCCTTGACAATAACAAAACAAATTTTACCATAAAGTCTAGTAGTAGACAGCGCTACATGGTTTCACCAATGTCCAAATGTATTCTAAGTCAAAATGTCAACATTATCAGGAGGCCAAAAAAAGCAACCAAATATGAACAGTCAAGCAGCATAATTATCATGAATTTCCACGCTTGATGTCAAGACAGGTCAAGAGCTGAATATATCCATTGTTGCAATCAGCTGCAACTTATACTGTACATGTTAGCAACTGCATGAATTCTGGATCTCACGGGTGCTGATGTTACCTTACATCTTGCAAAAAAATGTCATTACAAACCGTGCCACATGGCCATCTATTCATTATGTACTTATATGTAGCTTAGATATGCTAGTCTGTATATGTCTACATAGTGTATGTAACCATAAATAAGTCTTAAATAAATCGTCAGCCATGTAAGAGAAATTAAATATTAAAATATACTTACCTTTCCATCATCTTTTCTCCCACACACGAGACACTCCAATCCTTTAAATTCAGTAGACACTATATCCATATCGCGTAAGCTCTTAATCATTTCTGGAGGGTCCCTTTCAATACTGACCTTTAATTTCCACATTTTGGCAATGATAATAAGCCAATTTGGGGGCTCTCTTTGGGGTGGGTACTCTGGGTCCTACAATTCAATGCTGGCTTTTGAATGTCAAATTTTTTCCAATAGAAATTCCACAATTTGGGGGGCCCCGTTGGCCCATTTGTGAAAACAGCACGGCCAATGCCTTGATTCCTGTCCATATGCGAGGATTCGATAAGAGTTGCCCAAACACACACTAATTCTCTCACCCTGAAAATGCAACCACTCAAGATGTGGGAAAAAGGAAAAGGGCTAAAAATGCGTACAAACTAGTGTTTGGAAGTTGCCTACGTACAGTACAGTACAGTACTGTGTAAAGGGAAATCTAGCCGAAATTTTGAAAAGGCCTTAAAATGAGCTCTTGGAGTATATTGTTTTTGGTTAGTGGAAGTGGTCAAAACCCAATGAACACATGTACATCAAAAGGCGGAGGAAGCCAACGAGAATGCAATTATAGAATTAGCTTTACTCGAATATGTAACCAGAAAAACATATGGCATTCCATCGGTCATGTGTCTTAGAATTTTGGCCCTTTAAAATTAGTGATGCATCTGCAAAACATCCCTCATAGTTTCTCGCAAACCATGCATATACCTGGTTTCAAATTGAACATAATATTAAACCTTATGTGGGTCACAACTCATGTCACCAAATATGACTGAAGTAACACCAGTCATATTTGGTGACATTAAGCTGTACGCAGGGTTCACTTGTAGGAAGCCTGTCTTCAATAGGAGTTATTCAACATTAAAACAGAGTACAAGTAGAATGGTTTACCCTAGTATCACACTGCCTTGCCCAGGGCAGGTCTTTGGCCATCCCATCACATCACATCGGTCTCCACTATCTCCAATTTCTTAGGGACATCCGCCAAGATCCCCCAGGAACCATTGATCTCATACACTCATCCCTTTGGTTGTCCAGAGGAGAACCAGCACTTCCATAAACATGAAGACTTCCACATTGGCACCTGACCCCCACAGGTCTACTCAAGATGTGCTAGCACTGCAAAATTTTTTGGTACCTTTGCTTTATTAGGATTTTGGAGCATGACATAATGTCCTTACACACACACACACATGCACACCCCCCCCCNCCCCCCCCCCATTCCCACTTCATGCTGGGGTCAACCTCCCCAGTCCCCACCCCTATGAGCAGAATGTACTTCACGGATGAACTGAAAGGGGACGGGTGCAAGAAGCGTCCACAGCAGAGGTTAGCACCTTCAAGGCAACTGGTGGAAATATGTCCAAATATGAAATCCTGAGTGTTAGTGCCAAAACACACCCACATGCACAAAAGAAACAATGTCCTCCTCTCCATTCTCTCCTGCAGAAATCACAAAATCTTTTGTAACAATCATGTTGCGCACTGGATTTATTTTGTTATCTCTGATTATCTTACGTATTTGTCATGGTCACTCCACTGTCACTCCACAACTTTTCCCTTAATTCCCCTTGAGATTGGGGAGAAAAGTAGTTGATCACAATAATTCTGATATGCACTATCACTATCAGTCACCACTTATCATGATCAGTGGTGTGGGGGGAAGGGGAAGAGGAGGGAGAGTTCTACCAAAATATTGTGAAAGAGCAATTTAAGAGTACCTATCACAGTTTCTCTTCTTTTTATCATTATTTTTATAGTTTAACTTTATATTCATAATCGAGACCCCCTGACTGCAAGTGCCCTGGTCTGCCTGAACTGCTTGAACTGCTTTAGTTCTAGCCCCTCTTCTTACCATTCATTCAAGTGCCCGAACACAATCATGTCTGAAATTTCCAAAATGCTGTTGTGTCAGAAGTAAAATGGCTCTCAAATGTCGGGCAAGAAGCAGGCCTGGCTAGAGGATTCACAGGAACAGATAATTATATCACATACATTAAGATCCAGTGGGTACCAGTACTAATCTTTCGTTGAAGGTTGAATATAAGGAATTTCATATTACTTGGATTGTAATCCCTTTTATATATGTCTCTTATATCCTTTTCAAACGTTAGCTTGAAAACACAGGGAAACAAGAATGCATCAAGTGCATTGTGTTTTTCATCCTCGCTTCCATCACTTTGGCTGAATTTAATTGATTCACCAAATTACAAATTACAAATGGGAAAGAAAAAATTAACAAGAGTGGAATTAAAAATACAAGGTGGTACTCCGCCAAAGTTGATGATCCAACAGAGGTGATGGGAAGAATGGATGGAAAAAATAATCCTGTTCATATTTGATTTCCAGTCACAGCAAGGTTTGGGATTCCTTTTACTTTTACTCTAAATTCACAATTTTAAAAAATCAATTTTCTGTTCCATATTCAGCCAATTGGCCCATGAAATACATAGCTAGGCCTCATAGTTCAGTTCCTATAATTCCGGAGATAAAAGTCAACATGTATTGAAAACGTTCCCAATGTTGCATATTGTATAGAAGATAAGTCTATCTGATTTTTGAAAAGTACAAAAATATTTGTTACCTTTTAGTCCACAAAGTTCTGGTCATATAATTTATAAGTAGAATGCGCATTGCATCACACGAACATAGTGTAAAAAAATTTCAGCACTTTCAAGCTGAAGAGCCAAGAGCCAAGGTTTACACAAAAATAGCCGTAACGTGGGTCAATCATAATTATCAAGGCTTGATGGTGGGAACTACTGTAATTATTCACCTTCTGGACAAGATGCCTCTATGTCTCAACGTGAAACTTTTTCCGCACTGTCTGCCAATAAAAGTCAAATATTGAACCACTAGCCTCCCTGCATCGCTGGAGGCATTCCTGGAACTGTTCCTCACTCATAACTCCCCGGCTGTTCACTGACAATACCTGTTTTTCTGTACTGCCAAACACAAAAGTTGTCACTGCTTTACTTTCCTGTTGATACAATTTGAAATATTTTAAAATGCATTCAAGTTAATTGACTTGCACCTGAACAAATACCCACTTGCAGATCAGTTTCCTTGGGGCTGATAACAATGGTCCCATCCTTGAGCAGAGCACATGTTACCCCAGCAAAGAGATGTTCCAGGGGAATACCAGCATCCATCAAGGCTAGGCAGGTGGCATTCACACATGCTGACAAGGGCTGCCAAAAAAAGTTTCAGTTACAAATTCAACATTCAAAGCTTATGGTCCTTACAGGCCCTTTTCGTTGCATCTCTTGAACAGAAATGACTATGCAGGTCCTGGGGTACTGAGTTAGCAAAATTGCTCCCTCGCATGTGGACAAGATGCTCGTCTCCAGGGATTTCTCTGCCACACCTGAAAATTGCAATTGGTCCATTAATATCCTGAAGTATAAAGAACAAAGCAACATTTAGTGTTTTGGCATGGTTATGTAAAAGAGCATCAGCAGAAGCTAATTTGGTTTTGCTTACAATCATAAGCTTCTAAAAAATGTTTTCCATCAATTTTAATAATTGATATTAGGGAGATTGGTCTGGCTTAGTGGCTTTGCCTCTTCAACCTTCAAGGATAGGGAAGGAAGGAAGGAGCTGTGACCTATTATACAGAAGCGACCCTGGAAGACCATGGAAGACCATGGAAAACCACAGAAAACCACGGTCAGGATCGTCAGCCCCGGGATTCGAACCCACGACCTCCTGATTAGCAGTCGGACGCTTTATCCACCATGCCAGGATGGAAATTGAAAAACATTATAATTCAGCTACATATTTTAAAAACATTTTGTGGATTTTTCCCTTGTTCGACGTTTCTTTCTTGTCATAAGAAAAAAAACCACGTGTCAGTATGTGACGGTCACATTTATTAATTAATATTTGAAGGGTCGCCCCGAATAATGTTGTA
This sequence comes from Catajapyx aquilonaris, assembly GCA_000934665.2. Taxonomy (NCBI): domain Eukaryota; kingdom Metazoa; phylum Arthropoda; class Diplura; order Dicellurata; family Japygidae; genus Catajapyx; species Catajapyx aquilonaris. The sequence continues at coordinate 10,884 of JYFJ02003861.1, forward strand.
AGTCACATTGGTGAAAATGATCACTCACAACATTATTTGAGGTGACCCTTCATTTATAGTTTTAAATGTAGGTTTTTGTAGATATTTTTAAAAGACAAAACAATTAAAATCTCCGCTTCAGTTGAACTTAGGATGACCGTTCCTTTTCTGGCTTACAGCTCTTTTGTAGAGGCTTTCAACCATACTTACACTTTTAATTTTTACAAGTGTAAGCGTGAGGAATAAAAAACCTCTGGATGGGTGTGGTCCTAAACTTTCGGGACAGACTCTGTGGTACGTGGGAAGGTCGGTTCAGGTTAACATGGTTTATAGGCTTCAATCTACATAGAAATAGTGAAGGCATTTCCCAAGAAAATTAAATCGCATTTCCCGCATATAACGTTACGTATCTGAAGGCCCTCTTACTTGAGACGACATTGACACTTGTGTGAGTCCCTGATCAATGTCAGCAAATCCTGGGAGAAAATGCCATGTGACCAGTTTGTTACACTTGAAATGCTTTTGCACATTCCCGCCCACAGATACTTTTTGCCAACAGGTGTTGATTGTGTTGCATTGCATACCAGCCTGCCCGGTCCTGGGATAGAAGGTGACCTTGACAGTGGCCCTGTCGAGCTTCTCCTCGCTGAGCTTGGCCGCTATCGGGCCATACACCGACGACAGCATCACGTTGTCCCCTGAAAGCAGTCCGGATACTTGAGTCCCACCGACCGACGCGACGCCTTGGACACTTACCTTCAGCAAACTGGGCCGATCCGTCTGGACTCTTCAGCACCCCCTGCTCGCACATCAGTCGGGGCGAGGACGACGACGACGAGGCTCCCTCCATCATTCTCAGACCGGCGAACAGAAGCACGAAGGACGAAGCACGCCGTCAGACTAGCGCCATGTTGGATGGCAGGGGCAGGGTTGCCAGGCTCAGGGGCGCGTATCCTGCACAGCTATCAGGGAAAAATAGCTAATACAGCTGTTGCGCCCAGACAGCTCCTCGTTCTAGAAGCGAAAGCGCAGCTGCTCTCGTGCTATCATGCGCAAAATAACTGACAAGAAAATGCGGCCTTTTCAAATCACAATGGGCCGCGTAAACAGCACTTTAATTGGTACTTCATGTCATCTGATATGTTATGCGCATTGTCGTAAATCAAGGTGCTAGTCATTTGGCATGAAACAAGCAACCCCATGTTCAGTGACATTTCCACTGAAGTTTGTTATTGAACGCAGGCCATTCAGGAAACTGTATTACACACAACCAACGCAGTATTCAGTTGCTGGGAATCACAATTTCCCATGACAATTAAACAGTATTGTTTACAGGAGAAGCTCCTAGGATACACCATAACACCTGGAACACTGCTTGTTCATCACGCCTTCCAACTCTCCTGGCTGCACCAAGATGGATTACGACCGGGCCAAGGAGTTATTATACCGACCCAGTCCACTGACTGGTGTCAACCTGTAAGGGAATCATCATGCTTTACATATCAGCTGCTACCAAGAACTAATGCATTGTCCACTTGCAGTTATGACCATCTGTCCCAGGTTGTCAAGCTCATAATAGAGGAGCAGGCACCAGACAACTTGGACACTTTTGAGGAGCTGAGTCGCCGTGTGAAGGAGACTCGCATTCTAGACACAGAGGTGCACCTGACCGAGGAGTATGTCCCCAGTGCCCAGGTCGAGGGTGCAAAGAAGCTGCGCAGCCTGTTTGGCAAAGGGGAGGATGCGGATCTTGTTGCTGATGAGGAGGGAGGGGGCGCAGCCGGTGGGTTAGGAGCAGCGGCATCATCTGTTGGGGATGATGAAGAGGGTGGCCCACCTTTCCCTAACATCATGGAGCTGCTGTTCAACCTGGAGCAGTGTGGCGTTGGGCTCCCAAGGGATGAGATGTTTGCCATCAACCTGGCTCTCAAGAACCTGGTCGAAAGCACTCAGATTACTGGGCTTAGGTTCTGGGGTAAAATCTTTGGGTTTAGGAAGAACTACATTGTGGCTGAAGCCGAACTCATGGAGGTAGAGGAGGAGGAGGAGGAAGAGGTAATGCTCAATACTCTAGAAGTAACAGCATCCTACAGCACTGACCTGGGTTGATTCTTTCCAGGAGGAAGCTGCAGAGGAAGCTCTCCCTGCTGAAGAGGAGGAGGAGGAAGACATCAACCCGATGGACCGCCTGCCTGTGTCAGTCTACAAAGCTCCACCCAAGATACCTCCAGAACCCCCTGGCACAGGTGTCAACAAGAAAGTGTTCTTCGTGTGCAACGAACCTGGTGATCCCTGGATTAAACTTCCCCATGTTACGCCTGAACAGATATCTGTCTCTCGCAAGGTCAAGAAATACTTCACAGGTAACCTAAACGAAGAGCTCCACACCTACCCTCCATATCCAGGAAATGAGGCGAACTACCTCCGTGCTCAGATAGCACGAATATCTGCCGGGACGCAGATATCACCAGTGAGTTGTCACTGCAAGTGTATATCATACTTACAAGCACTGATCATGTAATTTTCTTCGTTCAACAAGACTGGCTTCTACACATTTGGTGAGGATGTGGAAGAAGAGGAAGAGGACCTGGCAGGTGGTGGTGGGCCAACTAACTATGTGGCCAACGCTGAATACGAACCAATCCCTTTGATTGACCTAGTGGATACATCTATGACCAACTGGGTGCACCACACACAGCACATTCTGACCCAGGGCAGAACTCGCTGGTGGGATGCAAGGAAGAAGGGTGCCGATGATGAGGATGAGGCAGAGGAAGATGACGAGGATGCTCCAAAGGAGGATGAGGAGGAGGAAGTGATACCAGAGACCGGCCCACCACTGCTCAGCCCTCTCTCAGAAGACACCCCGTTTGACAAGACCCAGCCATGGTCCGTCTCCACTACCAGCTCCATCATTAAGGAATATGCCATGGCCATTGTCAAGTCCAATCTGTGGCCTGGTGCGGTCACCTATTGCAGGGGAAAGTGAGTAACTCAGCTGTGAGAATAGCGGCACCTATACACTGACCTATGCTAAAACTTGCCAAATACATCTCTGCACTTGCTGTTAGAACTCAATTTGCAATTTCATGTCAGTGTTCTAATTTCCAAAATGCAATTTACATGCTGCCTTTCCAATTTGTGTAGGAATTTTGAGAACATCTACATTGGCTGGGGCCACAAGTACAACCAGAAATGCTACCAGCCAGTGCTTCCAGACTGCCCTGCTATGGAGTACCCTTCGGACACGTATGAGTTGCAAGAGATGGATGACCCCACTCCTGAAGAGGAGGAGGAGTTCAGGAGGGCCAAGGAGGTGGAGGAGGAAGAAGATGAAGAGGAGGATGAGGAAGTGGAAGAGGAGGATGAGGAAGATGATTAATTTTTGAAATATTTTCTATGGAATATCGAGGCCAAAGGGGCAGGGAGGGAGATGAAGCAGGATACGTGAACAAGACTTATCATTAGTAAACCAAGAAAGGTCAACAAAAGAGTTTATCCTGTTCACCTGTCCTCAGCTGCAAGTTTTGGACAAATAAAGTATTTCACAAAGCAGACCTTACGGTGTCGATATGCCAGTCAGAGTATGATAACCTTAAAAATATTGGTTGATCCAACATCCTTCATTTCAATCATATGTGCTCGATTTTAATTACAAGAACCTCAATAAACTTTCAACCTCTTTATTCTTGTTAATACAATATCTGGATGTAGGGGTAATAATATTCAATCAATGTGGGAGTCAATAATTATACACTGATAGTGGATGGCATATAGTAAGATTAAATCAGGTTAAAATTCCCAAACTGTATAAATTCTGCATAACGAGCCACAAAAAAAAATGCAAGTACTTTAAGGATGCACGGCACTTATGGTACATTTATTACAAGTAACACTAGTCCATTTACCAAGTGTTATAACAGTTCCATAATAGTTATTGGCCTCCGCAATAAATCAAATTCAGGAGGGAAGTTGAAAATAAGTCTACTATGAAAATACACATTATTTTTTTGTATCATGTACAAGTTCAGGCAAGAACACACGTATCGTTTGTAAGTAGTACAGCAGCCAAGAAAGACTATTTCAATTGTGATGGCAAGATTCGATTCAGAGGTTTGAGCAACAATAAACATGCTCTGAGGTAAGTCGTGCGGAAGCAGCTTTTTTAAAATGCCGTCAACATGCGAATGGAATGGATCACACTTTGTCAGGAACTGCGATTGTTTAAATAACAGAGAACATAAAATTTGCTCTTGTTAAGCCACACTTTTAAGTCTTCCTTGTTGCGTGCACAATTAAATTGCTTCAATTGTCCTCAAGGCCACACAAAACTCTATTCTACTGCCTTGTGTCATATAAGTGATTAATCCTTTTTAGTCATTTTAGGATCGCAAAAAAGCAGGGGTAATCGAGTGAGGTGTACAATTTCTGGATAATATGGCAGTGATAAGCACATCGAGGAAAGTGCATCTGGCATCTCTTGCATTCCAGGCGCACAATCTCACGTTTTGCTAAGATGGTACTTGTGCTTGCTGTAACTTGCACAATACCCAGCAGCTATGGAAGATAATCATTGGCAAACAACAAACATTTGGCTTGGAACTGCCTGCAGAATGCACGTTACATCCGACAAAAGAAACCTGGCTAAATGAGTTGCTCTTCTTGTATTGTCTCACTCGATATGTGCTTTCATAGGCAGCTGTTCACTTCCAGAACTCCTTTAAACAATGCTGACCAATGGTCAAAAGTCTTACACAAAAGTTAGCCCCAACCAATGTGGCCAAAATACTCGGCACAAGTTAAGGCAGTCAAACTTTAAGGCCACTATCAAATTGGCAGGCATGTTTTCTTTCCAGGCCTGGCCTTATTACAGTACTCATTGCAATTTATTGGATGTTATCACATTTCCAGTCGCTCTTGTAACAAAGGTGCCCATTGAGTGCTTTTCGATCAATCTCTTCCACTTTATCACGCTAGGACACGTCAAAAATTCAAAATAATAATAACTATCTAATCATAATAAAAGTGGGTATATCTACATTATCCGGTGTGCCAATGCAACACATGTTGTGACACCAGGGAAAAATTGTGACATTGGAGGTTAAGCAAACGGAAGACAGAAGGAAGGGGGGAAAAAAACCTGTTCAATGCCACCCTCCAGTGAGCTTGTGGAAAAGCTCCTCGTTTAGTGTCTGGCTTGCTTCCTTCGACCTCATAGATAGGAAGATGTATCCACCAATAAACTCATGCACCACCTTACAATCAGCAGACAGGCAGCTGAAGATAACATTTCCCTCTTCAAATTGGACCATCATATGCTTCACTTCCCAGTTAATGTTCCACGCCTGGAACACAAAATGGGCAAGTTACACGTCAATAAATACTCTTAAACATCTGGAGCATAAATGTAGAAAAGAAACAGAAACCCAGACCTTCATGGTGTTGTACCGCCAGGTCTTAATGTGGTCTCCAGTGTGCATGTCCATACGCATGATGCGATTGAAGGCCACTCCCAGTAGTTCCTCCTTCTTGTGTCCCATAAACTTGACAACAAAGAGGGTGATCCCGTACTCAGGTAGTGTCTGCCATGCCTTGATGTAGTTCATCTTGGCTTCTATCAGGTTGCAGTCCTTCACATTTGCATGAGCTTCCAGGATGCGTTGGACCACCTGTGAAGTGAGGTTGTGATAAAATGACGCCACAATCATTCCTATGCATGCAGTGTCGTAAAAGCTGACCTTCTCCCATACAAATAGTATTCTACAAAACTACAGCCATTGATGTGCAAATATAGTGCTTGTGCTTGTGGCTAAATGCTGCTGGTGAATGGAAACCAGCAAATCAGGTTCAGTAAACTCTATTCATAAACTCCTAACTCGGCAACTATCTGTTTAAGGCTGGAGAGGTGTGGTAACTATCCCACAGTATAATTTCTTGCTTCTTGTAGCATTTTACATACACACTAATGGCAGACACCCATTGGGATGGTTACTTCCACTGTCTCACAATGTGCAGCAACACGTTCATCCTCACCCTTCTTGTACTGACATGAGATGAGCTCTTGCAAGTGCAACAACATTTTAAAGTTTCAGGATGAACAGCATTGCTGTCATTTGATTTATAGAAACCTCACATATAGCTAAATGTGAATAAGAATGTTCTCTTTTGCCAGTTTCCACTCAGGCTTTGTGTAAACTACAGTATTTCACTTGAACACTACATTGGCATTGCGCCATAACCTAATGGCAGGTGAAAGAAGGCAATTTGGCAGTCACACCGCATGGCATCCTTTCCATTTGTACCCTTCAACCTACAGGGCAAGACACCCAACAATTCAGTCCGATGTTGCAAAGCATACCAACAGGAAAACATTAATTTGTTGGCCCAAATTAATGTGCAGAAAAATTAAGATTACAGAAACGTGACTCAAAGTCCAAGACTCTGAAGATCTGAATGTGCCAACATAAGGCAGTGTTGGTAGGCCACACCTCTTATCATACAGCTTTGTTTGAAATATATGCTACAATGAAAAGCTACTGAAAAAAGCTGTGCAAATTGATGCTCTGTAATTGAATATTCATATTTTTGATATGTGTGTAGGCCTGTCATTAGTTAGCTCCCATACAATCATATCAGTTAAAATATCGTTAAGACACTAATTTTCACTTGACAGTCTGATGTCATGTTCAAGTTTTGGTGGAATCATATATACCAATGACGAGCCCATTAAATACGGCTTCTGATGATGTGTGTAACTCACTGCTACACTTAAAGGTGAACTGACAGGAGCAAGAAAAATTTAGTGTCACTGATATTTTTACAGGCACAAAAGTGAGCTAACTTATGAACCATGTGGTAAATAGTGATTCACAACTACAACATTTTTCAGCACAGGCAAATTTTGTCTCAGTCTACATCATCATCATCAGATTGAAGTTCATACACCTTCTTACAACCACCCATGCAACAAAGTGCAGATGTGCACATATAAACACCCACTGGGTAAAAGACATTACCGCCCTGTTCTGAGCCTGGCAGCTACATCCGCCGAACTGCAACCAGTCAGAAAGAGTTAGCAAACTGCCACAATTATGAGTTAGTGTGAAAGAGACTTGCAGCAACAATATGTTACTTGAGTTAATATTGCTTTCTTCATAGTCACAGTCACTGATGACCTTAACAGCAATAAGAATGATCTCAAAACTGACCTTGCCCCTTCCCTTTTTCAGGAACCTTGATGCTACATAGTCCTCTGCTGAAATGTCGAGTGACTGTGGACTGATGACTGGCGCTGGCGCTGGGTGCTGCATTGACAGGAATGCCAGGATGGATCTCACCTCAGCCTCATAGGAGCTATCAGCAAGACTCTTCCCCTTTGCAGCAAGCCTACAAGCAGCCAGCCAGCGGGCGTACTGTTGCTCCGAGTCACACCTCACCCAGAGTTCGGTCATGCCTTCAGCACCAGGTACCTCCAAACGAATGCCATACTTGGCCTGAGCGAGGTTTACATCAGGGGTCACTTCACACCCCCGTAGGCTGTAGTGAGAGGATGCCTCTGCTCTCTGCTGCTCCTCTTCACGTGTCTTGTACAGGGTCAGGTGGAGGTCACGGCAAACCACCCAATACCGCTTGAAGCTCTTGAGAGTGAAGCGCTTGGGTCTGAAAACAATAATAGCTCTATAACACCTGTTTGCAGGAACTGTTGCATATTCTAAGCATTTTCAAAACCAACTCTGTATTTCTGTACTTCCTACTAAAAATCTGAAACTTGAAATGTGCATTAAAATTCATTTACTTACTTCATGAATCGGAGGTAATCTCCCAGTTCTGGCACATGCATAATGTCATTGGGTCCCGTGGACACATGTGACCCTTCAAGTGACACCTGGAGGTCTGTGAGAGCAGCATCAATGTCATCTTCTGGGACATTATCAGCATCAGGCTGAGGAACATTTGCCTGGAGGTTCACCTGGAGCTAAAACGATATGATGAGAAAAGCATGTTACAAGATCCATATTTCCAAGGCTGAGTCCAAAATAGTACCCTCCTTCAGGCTTACTTTCACAGAATGAATAAGAACTGATCTCAATTCCCCGCCGCTTGAGTCACCCTTGGCATTGGTGCAAATTAGGTCGTCTCCCAAGAGATGAGCAAAGGAAAGGTGGTGGGAGGGTTAGGCAAATGAGGTTCAACCGGTATACTCGTTGACAGTGGAGAATGACTACTTCTTGGACTCTCACCCTTAGCTTTCCTTTTAAAATAGCATTTGTAGCAAAACACAAGCGTCACTGCTGCCAAGTCTGCACGCATGTATTCCAAACAGTGGCTTTCCCATTACAACAGGTACTATTTTCGTACGTGTTCGTCAGGTGCAGAGTGACCAAATGTGACTGGAGCTAATGTAGCTTTCAACAGCAGCTTATTTAAATATATTGCAGACTCTCTCTACCTGCTTCATGCAAAATTCAAAATGAAGTCTTTTACCACACTGAAAGGTGACCTGGCAAATGAAAATAAGGGCAGGTAGCCCAGATTTTTCTGCATGTAATGTCACTACTGAGAAGGCAAATGTAACCTTCAAATAGGAGAGGAATTTTCCCCAATGTGCATTATAATGTACCTGCCGTTACAGGAGGGTTAGGAGTTGGTGGCACATACTCTCTCATCAATGTAAACACAGTTCTTTTACCTGCAACGCTGCAAACATGAGCATCTCCTCTTCTGTGCAGTCAATCTCTTCATTGAGGAGCTGCCATTTGGCTTGCTCATAGATTTGGTTGATCCTCACAGCATCATACTTTGGATTAAGGTCATAAAAGCTGTAGAATTTGTACCGGAGTAGAAGTGTGTCAAATTCCTGTACTCCTTGTTCCATGATAGACAATGAGGAGTCCAACCATCTAAAAGTGAAAATAATTAGTATACACTCCCACTGGTGTTAGCTATGCCATGCCCTGCTAGCTCTGTACATTGATACTTACGCTACATTCATCCTAGCCCTTTCAATTTGAGTCCTCGGCCGCACCATCCTCGCTTTGGCTTCATCGCTGGGTTGTGTGGGTGACTGCGCCAGGGATATGTCAGAGCCGTTCATGCTGTCATAAGACAAAATTGTGCTATTGGGTGTGTAAGATCCATTCAGCCCAGGATGTGGCGATTGATTCTTCTTCCATGTTCCACTCTGCTGCAAGTACAGAAGAACAGCTTTATGTTCACCATCTTTGTAATGTTACGGATATTGGAGTGTTAAGGTGCCATTAGCTAAATAACCCGCCACACAGTCACGTTCAGATGCCACCATTATTAACTCATATTTGTACAACAGCGCAGAGTTCCCAAAATGAATGCAACTTGATTAAACAACTGCAAATTTAATACCTACAAGTACAAAAAAAAAGTCAGCACATGTTTTACCCTTGGGTCATTATCATCTCTCAAAAACTAATTTTGTAATTTTTAAAATTCTCCTGTAACAGCATATCTTAGCAACTAATGAAAGAGGCTCCATTAAAATTGGTCCTCTAGAGAGGGAACTAAAAATTACCTTCGCAGGGCAGTTTTTGTGGTTTACTTGAGCAGGATGTTGATAGCATGCGTATGATAATGTGCCCATTTGCAGCTAGCGGGCTGATTGCAAAGGCATTACAAAAAAAAACACCTTTTATAACACTATAAAAAGGTTCCCAAGTTTTTCTCTACCTGCCACAAAGGGTTACCACTGTAAACAGCCTTTTTTTCCCCTTTTTTACAAACATGCTACACACAAGCTGCCTTGATAACTCCGCCACTCCTTTTTATAAATCTTTTTATTGTCAGTGAAAAATGGTGGCTCAGATATCCTGAACACTTACTATGCCAGTTGGAGATGGAGAGCTGATTGGAGTGCTGGTGTTGTTGTGATTGGACTTGCTCTTCACTGGAGCACATCCTGTGGAGGTATGGTTTTCGCCACCAGATGAGTCTCTGGTAGAATTGTTTGAATGGGTGGAAATAAATGTATTGGTGTCTGCTGGTGTGTTCGGAGGTTTTCCTCCATTTCGTTTTCTTCCTGGAACCTCCTGGTAGTTGTACCTTAAGTCTTCATTCAGAAGTGGTTTGCACAGAGATAATTCTTCTGGATGTCTGACACCTGATGATAGAAAATTTTAAATGTTTCAAATAAATCTGAACTTCTGCAAAAATAGTTCCTAATGATATTTCCAGATAATTTTAAATAATAATAATTGGGATAGTGCACCGCCCATTTAATAGGCATCTGGCACGGTACCTTTATTTGCTTTTTAGGTATACAAGCTTTGTTGGTCCTTTTCCGTAACGCCCGGGTACCGCGAGCGAGGGAAGGGTGACTGGGAGGGGATGTGCAATGTGCAGTGCAATGTCATTGCTGCGGTCATTTTGTGAACTCCCCCGGGTGATTAGTCGCAAAGAATCCCACCCGAGACGAAGCCAGAGATTACCACGAACTCTGCACGAGATAAAGGGGAGAATGCCCAGGGTTGGTATCGAACCCGGGACCCTTACATCCGTGGGCATACGTTACCGCAGCGTCACTCCACCTCCCCATGATATTTCCATATACATAATATAAAAGTTTCCATTGCAGGACATTCTCATATGGTGTGCAAACAGTGCCAGATTATACACCCTGTAAGTACTACATAAATTACCATATTACTGCTCATTTTGTGGCATGCTGGTATGAAACGAGGTCAAGCAGGGGGCTGTTATACCCATGACTCCGCTGATATAAAGTAGAGAAATTTATGATTTCCTCCTTCCCTTCAAAATTATCACAAACAAATTAATAAGTGACAGTCTGCATCAAGAGGTTCATTATCCCACAGTTGGATTACCCCTGATTTTCCTGGCATGCTGCAAAATGTATGGTAATCTGGTACTTGCTAGTCAAGTTTGTCACAATGAAATTAAGTATAATCATCATTTTTATGAACTTTTTTCACGAGAAATGGGTTTGTTTTCATGGTGCTGCAAACATGGCAAGTGCATATTATCACTTACTTGAGTACCCCTTCCTTCCCCTAGTTTGACCTTCATGTTGATACACATGGGGATATATTCTACATAATACCAATTCTTCCATCCTAACAATGAGAAGCAGAGACATAAATCAAATAGCTGATTATATCTTTCACTGACTCAAGAAAGCATATCACAGGAAAAGGACAATGATGCAGCACTGCAAGAACTCAAGCTATTAATAATAAACACGTTTCTGATAGCATTCCCCAACTGTACTCAACAACATGCTGCATTGCGCATGTGTATATGAGCACACACTCACCAGGGCAGTTTAATTATAGCAAAGCACTTGGAGCACCCATTGAAAATCCCCTGTGAAGAGAACTTGCAATTGGGAGTTTATGCACGCATCCCTTTTTAAAGGGCAGAAAGTAGGTTGCTCATCCTGAGCTGACGCCCAGCAAGATGTGTATATAGTCCTAGCCCCCAAAGAAGGGTGGGAACAAATTACTGCTGGTGGTGGCAGTTACACCCCATAACCCTCTCTGCTCCAGGTCATTCCTGATGTCTTTAGTAGAGCATCCTTCAGTACCTCCCAACTTCATGGAGCGACCTCAAATGCTTACCCAGATCTTTGCATAGATGCACCACTGCATTGAAGGTCTTGATGGAAAAGTCAACTCTGCAGTCCAAATAGCGCAAATCAGGCATTTGTACCCTCAAAGTCTTGTGCATTGGTGTGAATTCCAGGATCGCGTCGGCTTGAACCCCACATTGGTCCAGAGTCGACCGTGTCCTGGACAGCCATATGTTCTTCTTTCGCCACCACAGTGCATGGTCTGACCAATCCACGGCAATGTCTGCAATAAATCATGCTACACATTAATGTACCATCTAACTACATTAATAAAAAACTTTACTGCACCCACAAGATCGTCGCCTACGTGCTCACTGTATCAATTGCATAATTGCTGCTTATTTTGACCGCCCATGCAATTGCATCACCACCATTTTATCAGAGGTGCTGTACGTAGGTGGCTCTCTATAGTTTAATCACCACGAAGCAATGCTAATGAAGAGTCCTTGCCTGGCTCTGTGCCCTGGGGTCAGTGCAAACTTCCTATTCTTTACTCTGGACTTTAGCACACTTCTCTGTCAACAGCATAACCCACCCTCCCCCTACCCCAAATTGTTGTCCATTTCGCCAAGGACCTTGAGTGCTTCGGTTATACTACCCACTTGAAGCCCCGGAATGCAGTAGGCTACTCTCGAAGAGAAAAATTATTCAACGATTCTTCCAGACACTGGATGACCTTCCCAACTATACCCCCCTCGCATGTCATCTTCCCATTTATTCTCATTTGTCCCCAGTTTTTTATATAACTCTGGCGTCGCATCTGGTCCGAATCATCATCGCAAATGTTCAAGCAGATTTTTCGCGATGCCAATCGACACAATATTCCTCCCACGGCCATGACACTGCGCACTTCTAGGATCCTCTCCAAAAGTGTCAATGTGGAGCAGACAGACCGGATTGGCCGGATGCAATATATGGTCCAGACTTGTTTCTTATTCTCTCTTTTTTTCGCCAGGTTCCCCGCCCCAAATTCGCAATAAATCTTGAAAGGAGCAATGCACTCGCACTTGCTACGTGGAACTTCTGGTCTTAATTTTAACACATGTTATTAGCATCGCAAAAAATGTGCGCTAACATGTGCGCCCATTTATTTCTCCCTATCAAAAACGCGCGCTTCCTCTATGATACCAGCTATGAAACCTATTCTTACCAGTTAGCACTAACGAAAGTACCCACAAGCAGACTATAGGTCGATGACTTTTACAACTTGGAAGGATATGCCGTTCTTTGTTGAGGCACTTTTTGGACATCCAGGTTCATCCAGAACCGGCTCTGACTATTACATGGTATGTGTCGCGGCAACAAAGATGTGAAAAAAACGCATCTATCATCAGACAATGCCTACAGGAAGGCCCATTATTCAACGGTCCAGCAACCCCCAAATGGAAATATGGGAAAGAAAAACTCTCTCAATCAAGCTATGATTGGCTTCAAGCCCCGTTTTTCACCCCTCCTTGTGGTTTGTCTGTGCATAGAGGGGGCGGGGGTCCTTGACTTCAGCCTCCTATCTACCCTTGGCCTCATCCTAAGAGCCTCATTTGCGAGATCGCTACATGGCCTCTTGGGAGCCATCGAAACGGGCCAAGAACGGCACCAAGGGCAGGTGACAAATGAACCCGCCAAAAGACATGATCCATTGGACACCCAAATCTTTTCTTTCTCAATCGTCACTATTCAATTAGCAGTCGTTATAATGACTGTACATCATGGTATAGGTCAGCGTCCTCCTTATCTAATCACCTCTGCCCTCTTGGTCATCCTTGGGTACACAGGTATGCGTCTACAGGATATCAGCATTTGTTTACTCCGACCCAGTTTACATTCTGAGCGTCGGGGGAGGGCCTCTTGGATCCATTCCATCAACAGCCAAGATGTGGAGAAACCAAAACAGCTCCCGGTTTGACCCCCACCTTTTCCCCCATGCATCCCATCCCATCCATTCTACGCCCAAATATATTTTTTTAGCCCACCCTTCCTTCTGGGAATATCAGCGAAGAGGGCGTTTCAAACCAGCTCACTCGCTCATCTCGGCCAAAAATAATGGCCCGCCAGGTCCAAATTTAGTCCCGGGGTGGCTCCTCCTTCCTTCCCCATGGCGTGAGAGTTGAGAGCCAGCATGTGCCTGCCAGAAAGGCTCCCTTGGTACAAGAAGAGGCGGAAGGGGAAAGAGAGAGATGGACTTGGAGGATAATATGGGGAGAAGTTCATCAGGGTTTCTCCCCCTCCCCCCAGAGAATCAATGTTCCCCTTGGCTGCTTCTCAGGACCCATGCATTCGCTGCTAATCAGAACAAATAGCCACACCCATGGGCCAACTTGGCAGCCTTTTATCCGGGATGAGTGCGTGAGGGCGCCGAGGTCAGTCGCCCGTCGGGGTGGACGTTGTTTCTAGCAACCACAACGACCCAAACGGCAACGACGCCCAAGTGAACACCCAGTGGCCTACTTTCCCCATGCTATCACATCCTCGGTTCTCTAATATGCAGACGACATTTTTTGCATGGTTATCAATAAACCCGCAAAGAGTGCATAGTACGCTGAATGCATTGTAGGCCAAGGAGAAAAAGGCCATCAGCGTTAAGCGCCGATGCTTACTATTCCAGAGGGGGGTTCCCCCATCCCACGGACTGCCATCAAATCAAGGCTCGGCCTCCGGAAAGGACAAAATGCTCCATCAAGACAACCCACGGCCCACCCCTTCTTAAAGGCAGCCGCAACCCATCGAGCATGAAGAACCCCACGATTCTAATCGCCTGCATAATTTCCAACGTTTTAAACGCACACTATGCAAATTGACGCCTTATTGAATTCGACCCATGTTGCACAGGGCGCTAAGTCTTATCCCCCCATGACTCAATTCGCATCGTGTATTTTTACACTTGCCAAAAAAAAGCTACTTTTTTCGGCGCTTCCTCGGCAGCTGTCATTCTCGTGTCTGACCTTATATGGGCGTATATGAAGTGATAATCAAGCGGGGTACCACGCACATGCTAACAATACATCTTGGTTTCTCCGACGTTTTAATGGCGGCCTCGTTCTTCGACGAGGTTTTGGCGTAAACACTGCCAAGCAGTCGCCATTGAACGCGGTGGAAATAGAACCTCGTTCAGGGCCGATCTAGGCCAACATAATCCACAGTTTCCGTCTATAGGCGATCAGCAACGTTGTGGCTCACCAGCAGACTGTGTGTGATCCCGTAGGTGCCATCAGTTAATGACGTCAGTCTTAGCCCATTCCTATTGGTTGAGAGCATGTGATGTCACAGTCATGGCCCACCCCTAGATGGCGTGCTCCTGTAGCTCGCATGTGACCACCAATTACGCCCATCCACCTGGCTGGCGAATAACTTTGCATATCGGAAAAGTGCATCGTGTCAGTGGGGGGGCCCCGGCAAGGTCGCATCCCCACGAAATAGCGCGCGAGGGACGTATATCCAGTCACCTGCTGCAACCCATCGATCTGCCTCATTACCATCCACACCATCTGCAGTGTGTACACGCTGCATTTTTTCGAGTGTTGAGCCAGTCCGCTTCTAGAGGTGACTTCACGCGGAAATTGGCCTTACGTAACTCCCATCTCCCAGCGAATAATGCAGCACCCGATGTCACCCTGACGTCACGCTATGTACTGTATCTACACTAGCGCAAGGTGGATGCAGTTGATGCGTGTGGTTATATCCAGTGCTTGCCGACCCCCCCTGTAAGGGGAAACGCTCAATTAAGGCTGCGTTGTCCTAATCACAGCGGGACCTGAATAACGACCACCTCATTTGAATAAATGAAAGTAGGCGAAATTGTATAGACAAACCTGCCCACACACATGCTCATTGCCATGTCTCGCACGCGCCTCTGCAATGTCACGGGAGCCACTTTTTAAAAGTCCAATTTATAAATTGCAGTCTATCAGTCAGAGTGGATATCAATCGCCTGTGAGTGGCGGTCAATAACGTTATCGGCGATGGAAGATTGAAGGCTGAGCTATAGGTATATACTCGCAGGATGGCAGACATCGGTGTTTGCTATTCTGGGCCTTCCTTTGCTAATGGTCGACCCAGAATACCCCAAGAAACCACCAAGGACGATAGCGCTGCCAGACTCCACAAGAACCCCCAATATACAGGAGCAGGGCCAGGGCCTTCGTATACCTTTCCGTATCATAACTGTCGAATTTGGGGACGTTCCTAAACCAGTTCTCCCAACGAGGGTGTCATCTGCAAAGGTATGGTGAGGTACCTGTCACGAGTTCAGCAGGAAAACATGCTTAAATATTTATAGTTTTATCATAGGTAGCAATTTTCTAGAACGTAAACTGCACTTCCCGCAATAACTTCCTTCGGGGAATAATTATGTCACATACATCCGCCAGGCTGGAACATCCCTGATCAAAAATTCAGTCATAAGGCTGCATAAATGCAATTCCACATGTAAAGCCTGCGGCACTCGTGGTTTTGCACTATCAGATTACGACCAAACCGCGCTTTGGTGCTGCGTAGTGCGTGGGGCTCTCGAAAGGCAACGCACTTCAATCCGGTCACCCCATAAATAAACATGGCTATATTTTACACAAAGTAATCGTACACCGACCAACATGCGACACTTTATACGCCGCGTTTCGCCATGCATCGACAAAGACTGATTTAAAATGCCAATGAAAAATTGTGTGTCAATAATTTTTCCAATTGTCACATACTTCCTGTAGACGCAACAGGTCACTGCCTCCTTCTGAGTACTCGCATAATTGGTCCGTAATTCTCGATGCGGAACAGCAGTTGTCACCCTTCCCGCGTATTGTTGCTAAAAGTCAACGGGAAGTGGTCTGCAAGGCGTCATACTTCCGCTTGATAACAATTCGCTGACAATCTTTTGCCATTTTTTTTTCCCTCTTCCGCTCCCTGTACATTCTGCCTCCACACACACCTTATGTGTGCGTTGCCTCACCCTGTACACACAAGCGGATGCTCATCACGTATTTTCAGCCGGTCAGCGGATGCTGATCACGTTTTTCCGCTCTTTCCACTAGTAAAAACCTGTGTCCATGTACGGGGACAGGTTACGCCTCAATATGGAACCTGCCGGATCTGAGCGAGCATAATTTTGGTCTGATTGCGCCCTCTAATAATTCAACCTTGTGCAACACATGGCCAATGACCCTGACCCCCCCATGTACAAAAAAAAATCTCCATAATTTTCCATCTGACATTAGATATGTCGAATGGATTGGGTAGCACTGGAGGTAAAATTGGTGAGGAATGCAACAAGAGGTGGGTGTAGCAAGAGTGGTGTCGAAAGGGGGCTGAGGTGGAGGAGGCATCACGACCAGTTATCCTTGCAAAGTCGCCCACCACTTGTGACATCACAGATATCAACAACTGTTTTTGGGCATGTCAAACTCCCATCCTAGCCGGCCTTTCTCTGACGTAGCTGGTCCCTTGCCCCCACGTTTTCTGCTCGATACAAATTCCTCCCATTGTTTCTGTTTCCTTGAGAGGCACGCGAATATTTTGTCTAGCCCAAATTTGGGGATATGGTTGGCCGCTACGTTTATGTATTCTGGGAATTGTGGGAGTGCCGCTGACAATATGTACAGCATGCTTGGAACAATTGAATGGCCCTTGTTCTGTCAGCCAGATGAACCTGAGGCACCAAAATGACTCGAGCTCTAGCATGTGCAATTAACCGTGACATCACTAGATTCACAGAATGCAGCGGTGCCTGAGCAACCCTTTTCCTCCCTTTTGCAACGAAGCTCCTCATTATCCCTCAGCAGTGTATAATTATAATCTTACAAGTCAGTAAATCTACCTTTCGCCAAGGTCACTTGTCACTTTACAGCAATGGACTAATTATGGCAGGATCTGCACAATTGATGTCCTGATAAGTCCTCCAATTATAATGAACTCATTGGGTGTCTGGAAGTTAATAATTATTTAATATTGGAGTGTGGCAGAGCATTGACAGTGCCAGTTCAATGTGTGCTGCTAAAAAACCAGCCTGCGCAAACATTGGGACCACTCTCTGACATGTTCCCCTTTTCCACTGCAGCAGAGCCTATTGACACAACAGCTCGTGTCACTAATCATGGACGAGTGTTTCATGTTACATTGCACAATGATAAGCTTCATTGTACTTCGACCACTTGCGTAGTAGTACATGCTGACAAGCGACCCGGACACCATAAGGTTGTATTAGAAGGCAGTCTTTACAATAAACAGCAATGGTCAAGGCAAGAGTCTATATTGAAATGTGTCAAGTAGAATTTCTATACACTGCAAAAATGAATTGAACAGATATTATACTCAACAAACATGTGGATATTAATTCAATCATACATCATAAATTAAATCAGAAATAAGTTTCCTCCAAATCTATGGTGTATTACTCGCAGAATTGTACTTCAGTCCAAATTTTAACAATTGATGTAGCATATCAACATAATCAATGACACTAGAATATCCGCGTGAGTACAGTGAGCAACTTGAGCTTAAGTGCAAGTCACTTACAGCCAGACAAACTTTCCAAGATGACTGACTTGAGAATAAGCCAGGTAACCAGTCATGCTACCTTTTGGAGCTGTAGAGTTGCAATCTATTGCAGTAGTGGGTATCCCAATGTGTCTAAGACAGTGGCGTAGGCAGGGGGGGGCCCCGGGGGGGCCGGGCCCCCCCCGAAATGTTAAGAAAAAGCAATAAATGCATTACATTATGTAACAGTAAAGAAAATTTTCGCGGTTTATGAAATCCTCCCCCTCCCCTCTCCGACTCGAATACTGTTATGATACGTCAAAAAAGTCTTACAATAGGTTACAATATTATGAAACGGACCGATCGGCCATGGGCCCCCCCCGAAAAAAATTTCTGCCTACGCCACTGTCTAAGAGGACCCCTTAATATTTCCACCTCAGACTGTTGGTGTCACATTATGATGCACTTACACAGCATCTACATGGTCCATGTATGGACACAGCGATTGATCCCTGTCTAACTCACCGAGATCCTCGACCAGCTTGAAGATGACCCCTCCAATGTGCAGGTCTCCCTTGACCCTCAGAGTCCTCTCCACCTGCAGGTCGGTCACAAACACCCTGAGCTCCCAAGAGCCGTCCCCGACTAAGTACCCATCCGCTATCATTGTCGTGAACACCTACTGCCCACCCACCCAACACTGCAGATCCAACTGCCCCACACCAAACACACTTTTCACTGGCTACCCTGCAAAAAAGAGTGAGAGATAACATCACAGTCACAGGTGTACATAATAAAGTGGGGGTAAGGATGACCAGTACTGTATATTAGACCATGTGCTCACCTGCAGTGTCCTCAGGGATCACGAATCCAAACCAGCTCGTGAGATGTCACTTGCTGTGTCCTTCACTCATTCACTCACTGATGAGGCACCGCAGTTCCCGGACTATCAACCGTGTGCCGACTGCCCTACGCACAAGTGACGGCAGAAGCAGCTCGGGAAGAGAGAAAGTTCGCCTTCTGACAGGGGAGGGGATGGGATGGTGGAGGTGGTGGTGGTGGTGGTGGAGATGGGTGTTTGCAGAGTTTCCCCACAGATGGAGGGTGGACACAGGAGTGGGGTTGGAATTATGGCCAAGGCGGGAGGTTTCAATTCAAATACACTCTGCCATTATTGGGGTGCAAACGGGCAACAAACGGGCATCACTTCACATCACTAACCGAGCTAAAACTCCAGTGGTCACGCTCAAACTTACACTAAAATCTTGGAGTAGACAGATCATACAGTTAAATTATGTCGCATTGCATGCAGCATGGCTGCTGTGGCAAGTGAAACAATTCAGTGGGCTATGGACTGCCATTTTATTTCAGGAGTATGTATAGCATGAAAACGACTGACATCTCTCAGTCAGGAAAATTTACCTTGTTGACAGCAAATGCCCTTGTTCTTTGGGATGTATCTTCAGCAATAATTCCAGCTGACCAGTTTTAATGCTACTGCAGCCAATGTCACTGCAGCAGTCACAATGTGCCACACAGAAAGTGATGCATCTGTAACAAAACACAAGCATTTACAACACTATTCTGCCAACGGATGATCATCACTTCATCACTTATCCCCCTTGAACTGGTGATTTGGAAAGATTTTATGTCTTCATACCACAATAATATGGGCCATTTAAATGATTTAAAACACAAAATGGAAGTACCTGGCATATTTGCAAAAATTGTAGAGCTAACCAGTCCTGCTTCTGACTCAGCACGGCATGTGTAGTAATCCACATCTTCCTCAGTCGGGTCAGATATGGAAAGTACGGATTTGTTGTGCTGATTGTCAATAAAGGTTCGATTGGTGAGCTTTGGATCAACCAAGGTGAGACTCTCTGATCCTAATAGGCAAAATAATTATTACTGGATATAAACCAAGGTTTCACAGTCACAGTATAAACTCCATTAGTACTATGTGCTCACCTTTCATCCATTGCACACTGTTGGAAGGAATTGCATACACTTCGCAATCAATGTGCAGATGAGAACCATTTAAAGTAATAAAACGATTCTTAGCCTGGATTTGTACAGAAGGTTTCTCTGAAAGCACACAATTATTAACATCGTACAAACGACACAGAATAATTGAAGGGCTCGGGAGTAAACAATGGTAAGGGATATGTAAACCGCATACCCTACCCTTACCATTGTTTACTCCCGAGCCCTTCAATTATTATTTTATAATAACACCTATGACCAGTATATTATTACGTTTGACTTGAATCGTTTCCATAAGTGTCTGAACTGGAACTGACGAGTTGATGTTTGCTTCACATAAGTAGGATCCCACATCAGAGTCAGATGGGTTGGATATAATTAGAGGGTCATTACAAGATGATGCACTTCCGCAACCATGAATAAGGGAACCATTTTTGTACCTATGTGCAAAGCATAATAACAGTCATAAGCATAGTAACATTCAACTGCTTGTTCAGGGTCTACTACTGATCATGCACCCCAGCCTAGCCATAGAAATTCAAAACTCTGTGGCTATCTCGTTATAATTTTAGTGTACATATACTACAGAAACTTTCAAACTGAGATTAAACCTTTCAAATGAATAATAATCTATACTTAAATTTAAATGACACATGGTTTGGTGCCTTCGCCAGGAGGTTATTGGTACTTGTAACAGAGATCCCAGTTGACACATCATGGATTTATCCCTCACTCCTGCATGTTCATTCATTATAATAATAGGACAAACTATTTAATAACATTTACATTCATGCAGCACTCAAGATATATCAGCGCTTACCAAGTGATGCTGTATGATTGGTTAGTGTTTGTCACATTGCACTGGAGAATAAGTTGCTTTTGATTCTGTGCCAACCACTTTGTCTTCCTCGATGCAACATCAAAATTTGCAATTATTTTAGGTACTAGTATGGTGCTGACATCAGGAATATCTGTAAGAGGTTTTATTCACTATCTCACCAGTGTCCTCATAAAACACATCAATAAATGAATTATTTCTTACCTCCTGGAGTAACACAGGCTGAATACACAATTCCTGTGATGGTATGTGCATGACATGTGAAGCAATATTCGCGATCATCTTCCTCTGTGGTACTTGGAATCTGCAGAAGAGAATACCTCCGATCTCCAGAATGCGAACTGTGGGTTTGGTATCCATATATCCCTGTTGAAAATGTGAAATAAGCTGTAGTTAGTGCCGTAGGGTCAATGGTAGAGGTTAATTCATTTTGTCAACATACAAGTTGCATTTTTCAAGTTGTATCTACGCCAGTTCACCTCTTCTACATAAATGCCGTATACCTCACATCCAATCTCAAGAGAGTCGCCTTTCTTAAGCTTGTGATTAACTTGCAGCCAGGGCTTTTCTGCAAATTATAAGAATATATTCTAAATAATTATTTCACTATCTATTAATAAAAAGGTAAAGAAAAAATATGCCCCTTAGTCACAAATAAGGTTATGAAGTACACAATCAGTGATAACTTGTGAAGAATGTCCAGATTATGTATATGTCGTAGCCCCATAGCGAAATTAGGCACTTCATGAAATGTCTACTGAAATTGGACACATGCTGTAGTGCAATCTCCTGTGAAGAATTACAGCATGTGCCCAGAAATATTGGACTGTTCGCAAAGTGCCAGCAATGGGTTGGACTGATTCCGTAATTGGGTAGATTCTGAATATATTACGGAATCAGTCCAACCCGTTGGTGACAACGGATGGACGACAACCTTCCGTACAGTCACCTGGACTACTCTTTGGCTCAAGAGTCCGGACCAATTATTATTCAAGTCCTGGACTTCCCGACGTTCCCTCCTCACATTTCGTACAGGTCATGGGCAGGTATGGCCTGCACTCTGCATCTCCTGATGCCCTCCACATCTTCTGGTTTTGCTCAGCTGCTAATGTACACTGGGTAGATTCTGAATTACGGAATAAGTCCAACCCGGTGCTGACACTTCGCAAACACTCCAATATTTCTGGGCACATGCCGTAATTCTTCACAGGAGGTTGCACTACAGCATGTGTCCAATTTCAGGAGACATTTCATGAGTGTCCAATTTCGCTATGGGGCTACGACATATCCAATATGTACTGAGCACCTTTGAAGGAACTTTGTAGAATATTACTTGGTCAAAATTAGGTCAACGTTAATAAGTTATTATCCAAATAAGCTTATACGAGAGAAAATTATTGTTAGACAGCTGTCTATAGTAATAACTGCAGTGCTATTTTGTTTTTGCTATTTTGCCTAAAAAGTTATTACTCACGCAGCACATGTATATATGCAGAGGGTTCCATTTTCAGAGTTGGTCCAAGTGCCACACATGTATAGTAACCTAGATCTTGAATGTGAAGGTAATTTAGGATCAAAGTGTTGTTTCCTGGTGATATTACGGTCCGATTACCATCAGGAGTAATCAGACTACCATGTCGATACCTGAGGAAGTAATTTGCCATTACTTCTCAATATGAATAGTACTTGCCGTTGATAATACAAAATGAGTTTCCATATCATAGCCCCATATACAAGTATGTTTCTTTGCAATTGTTTAATGATAAATACATTACTAATATAACAGTATCTGCACATAGCAATCTACAAATTCTTAGCATCTCAAAGAGTGCGTTGCTAAACTCAGCTGCTGCCGCAGCGAAACAAAAGAGTACTGGTAACAATAAAATAACAATACTACTACTTATTGTTATTTTATTGTTACTCTTTTGTTTCACTGTGACAGCAACTGAGTTTCGTTACGTACTCAAAGTTTAGGGTGGGATGCCCTTGTAAGTTGCAGATGACTAGTGAAACTCTAATTCGTCTTGCAAATTTTGATCATAACCCAAATGGAGGATTTGGTAATCACCTGAAAAACATGGGCATCCCCATGTATGAAAATTAAATTCTGGAACCTTCAAAGTCAAGTTTTTATAAATGAAACAAAGAAACAGTTATAGGGCATACTGTCTTGACTTCAATTCCAACGTTTTTTGACAGAATATATTTCAATACCTACCAGATAATTACATATGATTCTTCATCTGAGCCTGTAAGATTGCACTGGAGCTCTACCTTGTTACTGCTGTGCTCCACCCATTTGATTTTACCTACTCTGGAATCATAATTCGCTGCAATTCTCCCTCCTGAAATGAATAAATGAATATTAATGTTGGTTTACATGTCAATTATTCAGGGGACCTGATTCATACCTTTATTTCGTGATTGATAGACAATGCATGCAATGGTCAAAATGCAGACGGCAGTATTGAGGTAGCCCATGTCAGTATAAAGCTTCAATTAAATCCTGAAAGAAAACGGCATGAGCGACATATGCATTACTGCTCATGCAATGTAAACATCACACACTGCAGGTAAACTACTAGTAAGCTCTGCTGCTTCACTTCTCCCCTTCATACACACACTCTCACTTGTCAGTGAAAAACATCATAAAGGTAACTTCATGGATTGACACTTGATGTAACACACTAGGTTACAATGCCACAATAAATGATGAATGTTGCTGTAAATCTGCAGACAGGCAAATTCTTATTAACACGATATTATTCAAGTCCCACCTACGTAGGGGAAACCTGCAATACAACTAAACCTGTATATGTTGAGGAGTTGCACTGTTCAGATAAATATTTCCACAATGAATCAGTTTTCGAAGTATGGAACAGGCATACCGGTACATGGAAAATAATTTGCGAGGACCGAGCAAAAATTCTTCATTGGACAAGTAAGTTTCATCTATACGCAGGGTCAGTTTTTTCTAAGTTTCACTGTACAAGTGGCAGTGTTGTGCCTAGGTTGCAGATGATGGGTGGAGGGGGACAGGGTCATGTTTCATCATCATCACCACCACGTACTACCACAATGATGGTGACAATATTATTTTCTATGACGACGACGACGACGACGGTGGTAATAACAGAGGTGGCCTTATCTCACTGGCAAAACTGACAGCATGACTAAGGTGTGTAATTAATCGAAAACAGCTCTTCAATAGAACTGTACACAATTAAGCAGGAGTGTCAAATATTGTCACTATTGCATTACCATGTAATGACTGCTGAACTATGGTTAACTCTGGAACCATGACGTGCCTGAAAGTTACGTTAACTGTGACATGGGGGCTTTTAGGACCCCATCCATATTTTAATTTTCATTAGTTTTTACATAGCCTAATACTTTTCAATGGATTGACTATACGTAATAAACTAATAATTCTGTGAACAATGCCTAAAATGATCGCTAATTCAAAATAAACATGCACTTCCTGTTATCTAATTTTTAAAAATAGTGTCAACAGTTCATTGTAATTATGAGAGTTGCCATAGCAACGTGCTGTGAGGGATGCTGAATGATGCCAATAAATACAGTTGTTCTTGGTTCATTGGATATAGAACGAGAGTGTATAAGTTAAATTTAACATCATTCTGGAGCATTCATGGCCGAGGCATATCAGTTCGTATCTGGAATTGGGCAAGCCTTGGGGCCAGCCTTCTTAGAAGTAACAAGTAAGGAGGGAGGATGGTGTCTCCTGGGCCACTGTTCAAGGCATCTTGCCCGCCAACAAGTGTTGCCGTAAAATGCATCCTAAGCTTTTTTAAAAATTACTCAAGGCCCGCCCCACGCTTATTGTGAGTTTTGAATCCGCAACATTTACTGTCCGTCTTGTGGTGCCGCAGGCCAACGAACATTATTGTGGCATTGCTACAACCACATCACGCAACACCCCCATCTACGCCGCCAATACATCTACTCAGATAGTAATGTTGCAAACACACCACCCCCAAATTGCGTTTAAAATTACCATGGAGATGCCTTCACTCAACAATGGGAGTGGACTGTTCCAACAAAGGAACACTTGTTTATTTTCAATTATTCATTTTTATTACTTGCAATTTCAAAATTCAGTTACTCTTGAACCAAACCTTTCCGCACACTTGAATAGTGTCAGTCAACTCAGCTCATCGAGTAGATTCAGAAAATATGTAGAAACCTGCAAGACTTTTGCCGGGCTAAACTGCACCCTTATCGTCTAGTGTTCATACTTGCCAGTAGCTTCCCTCTACCTTTTCCATACAGACAGCTACACAATGCTGCAGCCTAACAAGTACATGTGACATACCTGTATTGTTGTTGTGACTTGGTTAGGAACTACACACCACCCAGGTACTATCTGCAGGTTATGTTGACCACAAACACAATTCATTGGTAGTAGTCATGACTACCATGCAAAGTGAAACCCTGGGTGTGTGTGTGAAAACAAAAGAGTAACAATAACAATAAGTAATAAGTATGAATCAGCAAAACAAAAGAGTAACAATACAATAACAATATTACTTATTGTTATTTTATGGTTACTCTTTTGTTTTGCTGATCCAACAAACTTCCATAGCAATGCTGTGGTTACATGCACAATTCCCTTCTTCTCACGAGTCAGTTCCATTTGACCCATTTGAGACTACTGTGCATTATTTTTGATGCCTCCATCCTGTCTGTCCTGAGCTTTACTTAATTGTAATTAATCCCTGATGATGACATTTCTAAATCTAAAACCAATCCTCCCAGTAGGCAGGTTTTACATGTTGTTACATCAATTTTTGTTTATTTGTTTGTTTTTTATATATTTTTAATATTATTATTTATTGTTACTCAGTGCTCGAGCCATTCGGCTCATTTTGGAGGGAGGGGAAGGTTCCCAAGGGGGGGCATCCTCAGTTTATAGTCACTCACGACTCTCTCAGATACACCAGAGCTTTTCACTGGCCCCGGGCAGCTAAGGGAGTGCAATGCTGTCCTGGCGTGTCGGGTGAAAAGCGGAAAAAGACCCGGCCAAGCAGAGGTGACGGGGACGGGATTTGAACCCCGGCCTCCCGCTTGGCTAGCCAGTGGCGTAACCACTAGACTACCACGCCTCCCTTTGTTACATCAATCACTCCATTCCTTTGAAAACCTGGTCAGATCAAACCACGATCTAGACAAATACCAACAAGAAAAATTCTGCACTAATGGAACTAATCTTTGCTTGGTAGCGTGCCATTATTCATCCACTTTTCACAAGAGGTATTCAAGAACACCTGCACATGAGAGGCAGGAGGGAATCTGAACGTGGGGGCAAACACGGGTCATTATATACTTGAAATACTATATCCAGTGTTTCAAAACTTACAATTAGTACCATGTGGCTGTATACATAATATTTTATATTATATACAGGGTGATCCAACTCTGTGGGACCAACAGTTATTGGAAAAATCAACAAGCTGCTTGTTTATAAGCAGGTCGTTGCTAAGAGATCAATAAGAGTTACTTTCTGGAGAATTGGGAATAGCACCTGCTGATATTAGGTCCAATGCCCATGTAACAATATTAATGAGGGAAAAAAGGGTCATCCGTGGGAAACAGGCTGTTCTGGTGTTCG